>CAEGAD010073014.1:0-28223 GCA_903067055.1 Poeciliopsis paucimaculata
GTGCTCATAACATTCACATGGTCACGTGTTGACATCACCTTAGCCCCGCCCACTTCCGACAGGAAGTCACCTGTTTTTTGCTACTGGATCTTTTCTATTGTATGATTCATGTGGGTTTAATGCTGTGCCAACAGACATGTTATGACATGATGATGAACTCTGTAAATGTTGGTTGCTGGCTGAACCGTGTGGGCGTGGCCAAATGGCGAATATCAGTCCCTTGCCATATTCATACGATTGTCTTTAAATCACACATGGATCATCCGACTGGCGCCAAACTAGATATGTAAGGCCTTTGTTGACCTCTAAAGAGCCCAACAGCATTGAAATGTAATTTGACTCCACTGCGCCCCCTAGGTTAATCCATCAGCTATATCTCCTCGCTACACCCACCCATCTGCACCAGATTTTTTGCGCATCGTCAGGGTGCGCCGCCGAACGCATCGATGCGTACCGCCCGGTGGACAGGTGCGGAAACTGCGCAACAGCTTCTACGGTGGCTTGCAGGCGGTGGTGCTGGAAACTGCATGAGAGATTCTGCGGTGGCTGGCGGGCGCCGGTTGCACGATCCCCAGCGGTGGCCAATAGGCCGGAGCGGCGCTTGGCTGCGAGGGCCGCTCGAGGCTGCTTGCAGCTTTAATGTTAAACTTTCTTATTTGAAATACGAAACACAAATGATCAGTAACTCTGGACTCATTGAACAACTTCCAAGTGGAAACTATATCGATGCTCTGGAATATTTAGTCCAACACATTTAATGTTGAAACTCTACATTTACATATACTGTATAAAAACAGAACAGCAAGGTAGTTCGCCCAGGGCGCCAAACAAGCTAGGACCGCCTCTGAATGGATGGATGAGAAAAAAATATAACGTGGAAAACTGAAACAAATTCTCAAGCCATAAGCCAGAAAATTAAAGTCTAGGAATGAATGGGTTAAAAACAATGTCAACAGATTTTGTAAATAGACATTACAATTAAAGAATAAAATGAATAGATTGTAATGGTCATAGAGCCCTGATCAATCTCATTAAAATTTATCAGATGAGCTGAAAACTGATTTGTGAGCAAATCGGTCTACAAACTTGACCCAGTTCCATCAGGAGGAACTGGGTCAAGAACCCAGCAAACACCTTCTTGAAAGAAACCCAAAAGGTTTGAGCAAAGTGATCCAGCTCAGAGGTAAGGCTAACAAACACCAAGGAAATGTAGGTAAACTTCTCACTCTGAAGAAATAAGAGCATTTTGTGTTTGGACAATATGATGATTAGATTCAATATTTACTTTGAATCCAAGTCCAAATAAAGAAATTTAATGAAACGCAGTCAGCTTTTCTGCTCTGGCTTGAGCAAACAAAAAAAGACTTTAGATACACTTTGATCTAAACAAAGGCATGTAAAATATAAAATTGCAAGTATATATAGGCTACTCACTCATCTCCATGTATTCAGGGTTGATGCCAACAAAAGGACCCAGGACATGATCTTTCTCATAGCGCTTCAGAGTTTTGTGGAGCTCCTCTTCTTGCTTGGAGGTCAGTTCTGACTTCCTTTTCCGGAGAAGTTTCTTTAGCTTCCTGAACAAACCATGGTAGAAGTTCAACACTTCTCCTGTTGGCCTCCAGCCAACAGTCTGAGAATGCATAGTGAGAGCTAAGGAAAAGGTCAGAGCTTTTAAAGGTAACCAGATGGTACACAACTTTCCCAATAACAAATCAAAATTGCTTTCTAATGGAGCATGGAGGAAAGAAACTGGAATCAAATGTGATCAGATTTTGTCTTATGTCAAATGTGAATATTAACAGCGTGTGTTTGCAGATGTACAGCTGTCAGATTTTGTAATCTTTGTTGGTTGAAAATTTGGAATATTGAAAGTTTATCATCTAACTTCGTTCAACTAGTGTTTTACTAAGGGAGGTGGAGCTGTGAGTCCCAAACACTCAGTCTGATCAGACATCAGTAGAAAAAAGGAGCAGATGTGCTTAAAAATCATTGTCTAATTCCTCCTGCCACATGTTGACCCGTCCTTTGGCAAAGCACTTAATAGCTTATCTGCCAATCTGCACAGCCATGTATTATGATGGTGTGCACATGTGCAGTGACTTCCCAATAAAAACTTTTGAAATTTGTTTTAATTGCTCCCCAGAGAAATAAAGAAAAACAAAGAATCTAAAAATATCGCAGGAGAAAACAATGCGGACACATTTCAAATTTGCCCTGCAGGTTGTCGGCTAGTTTTCATTTAGCGTCAATCGCATTACTTTTATGGATTTGCTTTTGCAATTGTCATGAATGCTGATGTCTGAAAAGCAGACATTCAAATGACTTCTATAAGTACAGCTGAGTAGGTGTGCATGATGTATTCTGTGATTTGCTCAGCCCACACACTGTGACCTGGGAGGATGTGCTGTTATGCCGGTGTTCAGTGCGTCTCAAGTAGAAGTGTACTCACGGTATGCCAATCTCAAAGAGGTTGTTCTGGATGAGCTGCTTGCCCAGCATGGTGATGCATAGCTGTATGCACAGCTCCATGAGACAGCCTGCATGAGCACACTGAGCAAAGGGACGAGTCAGAACCACACAGCAGAGAAAAACTCAGTGAATCACGAAGGCAGAGAAGCAAACAAAGCAACAGTGATCCAGTCTCCTCAGGGTGGCTGATTAGTGGCACAGGAAGCTCCTTACACTTTTATTGCTTCTATAATAACTCATTTTATGCAACATATTTGTAATTTTCATAAACTATTTTATAAAATCTACAGAGGCCCCAGGGGACATGGGGTAAAAAATTTCTTTTGCGATGCCTCACAATAAATTTTGGAAAGTAACTCAGAGGGTGATGAACAGAAACTTTCTTATGGAAGGTTTCTGTTTATATTTTAGAAGGGATGGAAAGAGATGAAAAGTCCATGTTTGACCTGTTTGGCTTTTGCACATAGGTTTATGGTGCATTTCTAACCTACATAAAACTTTAGATCTCACAAACGAGGTATTATCATACATGGAAAAACCTTACAAAAACCTTATATTGTAGCAGAAAGTATGATGGCCACCGTAAGAAAGACTTTCAATATTCAATTATGCAGCATGAAGTTATCAGTACATTATTGCAGGAGAATGCAAAAGTATTGTGAGGGAATGCAAAAGAAAAAACATCCACCATGTCCCCCAGGGTGCTCCACAGAAATCAGTTTTCACTTTGACACTGAAGAATTTTTGTCTTATGGTCAAAAAAGCTCTAATTCCCCCCCTCATTCACTGATTTTTAGAAAGGCAATAAAAGTGTTAAAAATCCAACAGGGAGAATACTTTTTGTCCGTACTGTAAGTCCTTTGTGATTTTATCAAGCTTAGCCTAAAGTCATTAAATTGGTGACAAGTCTAAAGCAGTCATGAGTCACATGACTCGACTCCACACCTCATTAAATACTGAAAACTGTTCATCTAATTCATGAGAATCAAGAGGTAAAACCTGCAACAGCAGGAAGGCAATAAAGAACAAATCTGATTGTTACTTCATTTAGTATAATTATTACCACACACACCATGTGAATAAAGTGAATTACCTCCTCCATCCTGTAGGAGCCAACCACATACAGATACTTTCCAGGTCTCCCAACCAGTCTGTGGACAAAACAAGCATCAATAAGACACTTTAGAATGAAGAGGGAATCCAGTCAGGTGTTGAAGCATGTTTACGTTGGATTAAATCACCAGTTAGAGATCAGAGACCAAAACACGGAAGCGGGAGAGGGCGCCGTTTTACCTTCCTCGGAAGAAAGCCAGGTAGACGATGGGTGTGAAGGCGTTGACAAACTTCAAGATGAATGTTTTGAAAATGAGGCGCTCCTCAAAACTCTTATCTGTCTTTGGAACCTCTGGAAAAAAGGATCACATTGGACTGGATAACACATTCAGCTGGAATTTAGAATGTTTTACAGTGATATTTTTTTAATGAAAAAAAAATTATATTTTCCTCTTTTCAAGTTATTCAATGCCATTTCTGGCATTCTATAATTTTCTTAGACAGAAAAAACAGCACTTCAGATAAGCTGACAATGTCTCAACTTGTTGACCAAGCTTTGAATGATCAGTGATCTGTCCAGAGGACCTCCAATAATTAAAATCACATATTTCCATATTTTATGTGCCAGACTAAAGTTTAACTAATGGCCTGTGGATTTTGTCCAATAATCAGAAATAAAAACATAAACACACAGACTATAGAGAGCAAACATAATATACTATACTTAATAGATGGAGTCATGCTTCCAGTTTGCTCCCAGTAAACCGTAATGGTTCCTGAAGGCTGCTCACCTAGAGTGGTGAGCCAGCGGGCGATGGAAGTGTAGATCTCATCCAGGATGATGATGACGATAAGGTTGATGATGGCTGCGGTGGTTTTCACGGTTGCTCGGATGTTGGAGCGTGCAGCAGGGTAGTTGCTTAGGTGCAGCGCAGTCTTGATGCTGATCCGGTACAGGATGACCCCAAAGGCGATCACAAAGGTTACAAAAATCTGAAAGGAAGGAGGGAGTCAAACTAATGACAACCAAGAATCATCGGAGATGACCGAATCTAGCCTCAGCACTCTTGGTTACCCTGCTGCATTACAGTGTAATGCAGTTTTAACATGCAACACTGAACCTCACAACCCAATAGAACTTCATAGGTTATTTCTGTGCATCACTCCTGTAAAATATGTTCTATGGAAAAAAAAATGAAAAAAATTGACTTCTGAAAAATTCACAATACTTGTTTTACCCTCATAGACACCAGGTATAATAATTAATTATAGATGCTGTTTTTTTTTTTAGTTTCTGATAACTGTGTGTATGATTGAATTGAAATTATTTTTTTGTTTGTCATGAATTGGAGCTATATAGATGAAGTGAACTGAATCTTTGCTTTATACACACACAGCAGCAGCTCAGTGGTTCTGCTAAATAGCAACTTGTTCTGTTGCTGGAGGTTGTCAGTGAATGCAGCTCGTCAGTGAATGCAGCTCAAACAGGCTGATACCAGCAGCAAACATGAATTACTAAGGCCCTTGTAACAAGGTGGCCTTTTGCGGCTGGATTTTACAGTGCAGATGAAAAGTTGAGGCAGAGTTAGGTGGAAGAGCAAGTTGTTTATTCCTCACATAACTTTCACAGGTGAAAACTGCAGCCTTAAATAGTCCCAGCTGTGACAGACCAAACCATCTTTAATTCACAGGGGAATCTCACTTTACCCATCTCCACCTATTTAAATAAAATACGTTTTACTAAATACAAACATCAACTTACTTTTTATAAATATTTTATGTTTTATCCTTACCATACTGAAACACCATAAAACCCATAAATACCCCCCCCCACACACACACTCTTTTCAATGGCCTCTCCTGGGACCTATAAATGGTGTCTGGACCCCTGGGGCAGTATTTGTCCAAACACCCTGGCACCCTGGAGAGGACACAGAAAAGACTGGTGAGTCACTCCATATTAGCACCCCACACTTAACAGATTATGCACAAACATTTGCTTAGTTTTACCCACCAGTAGCTCATTGCTCTGAGTAACAATTATCCTCCCTTCACAGGCAACCACCTCAACTTGTCAATGACGAGCAGCTGTGCAGAGCTCGGAACAAAAGGCTACATGCTAATCACTAAAATACAATTAAAACTTCTTGTGTGCAAATTGTTATTCATGTACAAATCTATACCTAAAGTGCAGTGCTAAATAAAGTGCATGTTGATAAAGTGCAAAAGTGCTTTTAAAGTGCTATACAATGACTTGAATAAAATAGTTCCAGTAATGAAGATCTATTCATTACATTTCCTACCTCCTCTCTTAAAAGCACAGTACCTCAGTCCTCTGACACTCTGGATAAACAGTCAGCAACCACATTCGACTTCCCTGGCTTGTATTGGACCGTAAAGTCAAATCGCTGCAGCGACAAGTACCATCCAGCGATACATCCCTCATCCGTCTCAACCACTGGAGGGCATGATGGTCAGTCTCTAGAATAAAGTGACGTCCTAACCGATAATACCCGAGGGCTTCGATAGCCCACTTCATGGCCAAACACTCCTTTTCCACTGTTGAATATCTTGTCTCCCTGTCAAGCAGCTTCCGACTCAGAAACACCATGGGCCTTCTCTCACCGTCCACCTCTTGTTGAAGGACAGCTCCAAGTCCTACTCCTGAAGCATCCTTTTGTAAGATGAATGGTTTAGTGAAGTCTGGTGTGTGTAAAACTGGATGAGTACATACTGCTTGCTTGAGATCGTTGAATGCCCGATCACAGTCTTCTGTCCAGCACACTTTGTTGGGGGCTGCACCCCTTGTTAGATGGGTCAGCACGGCTGATCGCTCTGCAAACAAAGGTATGAATTTCTGGTACCAGCCCACCAAATCCAGAAATCCTCTCACCTTCTTCTTTGTAGATGGAACTGGGAAGGAATGAATTGCGTCCATCTTCCCCACTTGAGGCTTTATTTTCCCAAACCCAATGACAAAACCCAAATACTCCACTTCTCTTTGTGCAACATTACACTTCTGTGGATTAACTGTCAGTCCAGCCATCCTGATGCGGTGTAGCACCTCCTTCAGGTGAATCAGATGCTCCTCACAGGTCTGGCTATACACCTCAACATCGTCCAAATATGCTGCAGAAAATGCTGACACATCTCTCAATACATGATCCATCAAACGTTGAAATGTTGCTGGCGCACCCTGGAGCCCAAATGGCATGACTTTAAATTGGTACATACCAACAGGAGTTTTGAAGGCGGTCAGCTCTCTTGCCTCTTGTGCCAAAGCCACTTGCCAGTAGCCTTTGCACAGATCCAGCGTTGTGATGTAGCTTGCTGAACTGACTTTCTCCAGTAGATCGTCCACCCTGGGCATCGGGTATGGGTCAAAGTTGGACACAGCATTTAAATATCTAAAATCTATGCAAAATCTCAGGGAGCCATCTTTCTTTGGTACAATTGGGCTGCTCCACTCACTACTAGACTCTTCAATTATACCCAAATTCAGCATCAGCTTTATTTCTTTTTCCAGTACTGGAACAAACCGCTCTGGTATGTGACAACTCGGTGCATCTTGTTTCACCTGAATTTTGTGTTTAACCAGTGATGTAAATCCTGGAACTTCTTTAAAGAGCTGAGGATCCAAGAGAGGTTTGATTTTTTCCTGCTCAGTAGGAGACAAATGACAAATATCAACCAAAGCACAGTCAGACACGCTAGTTGGAAAGAATTTTTCAGTCACCTCCTCATCCTTAACCGCTCTCACAAATAACTCCTGGTGCACAGGCTCTTGGAGGCTGTGGAACTCCTTCAACAAGTTAACATGAAAGGCTTGATGCTTCTTAGCCCGTTCCGGCATGTACAGTTCATAAACCACTTTACTCACTTGTTTGGTGATCTCATATGGTCCATGCCATTTTGTCAGCAGCTTGTTGTCGCTGGTATGAAGCAGTAACAGAACCTTCTGTCCTGGCAGAAAGACTCTGTCTCTGGCCTTCTGACCATACCATGTCTTTTGATGTTGTTGAGCTGCTTTCATTTGTCCTGTGCAAAAGATGCCATTTCCTGCAATTGCTCTCTCATGTTGATGACATATGCTGCAATGTTTTCACCCTCAGGCTTAGCGTCTTCCCAACAGTCCCTCAGTAGATCCAGCGGACCTCTCACTTGACGCCCATACAATAAGTCGAAGGGAGAAAAACTTGTGGACACTTGTGGAACCTCCTGGTAAGCAAATTACAGGTATGGCAGCCATTGTTCCAGTCAGCACCTGTGTCAGAGACAAACTTGCGCAGCATATTTTTGAGAGTCTGATTATATCTTTCCATTAGCCTGTCCGTTTGGGGGTGGTAGGGGGTGGTCTTAAGTCCTTTAATCCCTAATAATTTATAAACCTGCTGCAAGAGTTTGGACAAAAAATTTGTCCCACAATCTGTGAGAATTTCTCTGGGTATTCCTACTCTAGAGAAAAGCTGCAGGAGATAATTAGCAACATGTCGGGCCTTAATGGATCTGACAGGAAAAGCTTCAGGGTACCGTGTAGCATAGTCACATATCACAAATATGCAACGGTGACCTGTAGCGCTTCTTTCTAATGGGCACACAATATCCATGCCTAGCCTTTCAAAAGGAGTGTCAATAATGGGCAGCGGTTGTAGCTGGGCTCTTGCTACTCCTTTGCCTGAAGTCAACTGACATTTTTCACAGGAACTACAAAATTTAGAAATCTGGGTATACATTCCCGGCCAAACAAAACGGCTACTGATTCTATTCAGTGTCTTGTAAAAAGCCATATGACCTGCCCACGGAATTGAGTGGCCCAGCTCCATAACTTGGTGCCTGAACTGTTGTGGAAGAGCTAATGATTCACAGTGTCCCTTCTTCTGATACAAAATACCTCCTTTAATAATGTAAACTGCATCTTCGCAGAAGTCTACCTGGCGCTGATAAGTTTCCTCCACCCTAGTTACTTTCTCAAACCAAGGTTTTAGAGTAGGGTCATCTCTGGAGTGCACCTAAATCTGAGGGAATGTCAAACTCAAACTATTTGGCTTAGACAACTGTTCTATGCCTTCATCACCTGAGCCTTTGAACTTCTCCTTTCTTTTCTGAGCTTTTGACTTTAGTTTTTCCCCAACTCTGTTTCCAGAGACTCTCCAAAAAAAAGTAGCTCTTCCAACACGGCCTTTGAACTTTGAGCTCTTGTGACTACATTGCACGGTTTCAATAGTTTTGGTATATCGGATTTGAGACATAAATCTTGGGCATCTCTGTTGGTAAGCACTTGGGGCTCATAGTCTGACTGACAAATAAGGTCAAAGAGAGTGGGGATATCATTACCAAGTATAACTGAGTATGGCAAAGAGGGAACTACAGCTACTTGTACCAGGTATGTTTGACCTCCCACTGTCAAATACACTTCCGCACTAGGGTAGACATGTTCATCTCCATGTACACAGCTTATTTTATCCCCCACCCCACTTAGCTTTTCATCTGAGATTAAGCTTGCATGCACTAGAGACTGAAAGCACCCAGAGTCAAGCAAAGCTTCTTCTTTCTTCCGATTAACTAGAACAGAAACAGTGCAAACTTTCTTTTCTACAACCTCAATAGCAGATCTTGGAATTGAACACATCAGTGATGGCTTTGATTTCAGGGCGGGGCAAAAATGTTGTGTATGGCCAAAACCATTACAGTTGTAACATCTAATATCTTGGAGTGACGACTTGCGAAATGACTTTTTAACAATAGGAGGTCTGTGGGAAGGGAACTGCTTTGAACTAGAACCATTTCTAGCCTGACTTTGACCAGAGCCCTGTTCACCCCCAGTGGACTTACTTGATAGGGCATAGTGAGTCTCTCGGCTAAAATAGGTGCTCCAGCTCCCCTTCCTGGCTGATCTGAAGACCTCTGCAAGAGTAGCTGCTGCTTCTGCCATCTTCGGGTCACGCTCACGTATCCAGACCTCCAATTCTGGATTAAACATCCTTAAAAACTGCTCCAGAATTATCTGCTCAGATATTTCTTGCACAGTAGATTTATCAGGTTTAATCCATCTTGAAAACAAGTCTTTCAATCGAACATAAAGTTCACGCGGCGTCTCACCTGATTCAATCTTCAGGCATCTGAAGCGGCGTCGATAAGTGTCAGCAGTGATTTCATATTTTGCCAGAATTGCCTCTTTCACTTTATCATAGTTCTCAGAGTCAGCCATATCCATTAGAACATAGGCTGTGCGGGCCTTGCCGGTCAACAGAGGGACAAGACGAACCGTCCACTCATCTCTAGACCAACGACACACCTGAGCCATCCTCTCAAACGTCATCAGAAAATGCTCAATGTCATCAGCCGTGGATAAGGGAAGAAATCTTGGTTCAATTATGAACCTGGAACCATGAGCCATCTGGACATCACTACCGTCTGATTCTTCTGCAGGTGCTTCAGATGTTGTAGGTTGAACCTGTGCTTCTGACACATCCTGTTTTTCAAGTACCGCATGCACTTGAAGCTGCATTTGTTGAAATTGATGCTGCATACTTTTCCACCTCTGCTCCTGGTGGGAAAAATCTTTAGCCATCTTCATAAGACTGCATAATGGATTTCACCAACACTGCCAGTTCCTCCAACTTATCTTCTGGGTTGGTCGCTGCCATGGTCTCCATTTCAGAGGAATCTCCAGCTGCTTCATCAGGCTCTCCCTCTTGGCCTGGCTTTTTACCACCTCTGGTCATCATGTTCGCACTGTGGCATGAATGGTACACTTCTGACACCACTTGTAACAAGGTGGCCTTTTGCGGCTGGATTTTACAGTGCAGATGAAAAGTTGAGGCAGCGTTAGGTGGAAGAGCAAGTTGTTTATTCCTCACAGCATCACATAACTTTCACAGGTGAAAACTGCAGCTTTAAATAGTCCCAGCTGTGACAGACCAAACCATCTTTAATTCACAGGGGAATCTCACTTTACCCATCTCCACCTATTTAAATAAAATACTTTTTACTAAATACAAACATCAACTTACTTTTTATAAATATTTTATGTTTTATCCTTACCATACAGAAACACCATAAAACCCATAAACAATACCCCCCCACACACACTCTTTTCAATGGCCTCTCCTGGGACCTATAAATGGTCTCTGGACCCCTGGGTCAGTATTTGTCCAAACACCCTGGAGAGGACACAGAAAAGACATGTGAGTCACTCCATATTAGCACCCCACACTTAACAGATTATGCACAAACATTTGCATAATTTTACCCACCAGTAACTCATTGCGCTGAGTCACAATTATCCTCCCTTTACAGGCAACCACCTCAGCTTGTCAATGAGGAGCAGCTGTGCAGAGCCCAGAACAAAAGGCTACCTGCTAATCACTAAAATACTCAATAAATACAATTAAAACTTCTTGTGTGCAAATTGTTATTCATGTACAAATCTATACTTAAAGTGCTAAATAAAGTGCATGTTGATAAAGTGCAAAAGTGCTTTTAAAGTGCTATACAATGACTTGAATAAAATAGTTCCAATAATGAAGATCTCTTCATTACAGCACTACAATAATAATTACACTTAAGCACCTTAAAATGATGGAGATGCTGAATGTTTTTCATGTTCGTAAGGTCGAGACTCTTTAAATGGAGTTCCACACAGACCCCAGGTGCAGTTTTAGATCTCCAACTTTACACTGATCAGCTGTAACAGAACATGCAGTCCAACCACAAACCTCTGATCCACCTAAAGAATGGCGTATTATATGAATAACTAAAGTAATTCATGTGAATTGACTGCAATGCTCGCGTGATTAATAAGAACAGCATAAAAAGTTTTCAACAAACATTGCCTAAATTAAATGTAATAAAAACAAAACTATTTTTAGATACTGCTTTCAGACACTTTTATATTTTCATGGCTCTAATTTCCTAATGGAAGAAAACATTCTTAGTTGAATACAAATAATTTCTAAATTAATCTTCTAGGAGTGGAAATAATTTGGGGCTCACAGAGTGTTACATAAATAAATAATCACAGAGTGTAATTATGTGTCATTCTCAATGGAAGACACTAAACTTGGGTTGAGCAAAAACATGAAACAGTTTCTTTCATTTCTGCTTAATATTTAAACTGCATACATATCCTCGAAATGTTAGGACTTCCATGTATTGTTGAAAACTCATCTGAATGATTAGTTTTCTGGTTTGCCTTGAAGCAGTGCATAAATGTGGAAGACTAAGTCTCACCATAAAGCCCATCATGACCACAGTGGTCAGGTAAGCTGGCATTCTGTCTGTACACGTTAGCTTCACTTTCTCGTCCTACAACACACAAAAGCAAACACATACATGCATTAACAAAAAAACATAAAGTATGAATACATAAAATGTCTTCACTGTGGGTTGGATCTGTGTGTTTGTCATGTTTTCTGTTCTAAGCAGATCCTTTCAGAATGGCCCAACAGTTGCACACATCAGGTAACATCAGGCAGCATGCTGCAGCTCCAGTCAGTGGAGCAGAGCTAATGCCACCCCGAGCCATCACGTCACATTCAAGCCCACAGAACGAGGTCAGGGTGCTGGGGCTACTGTGTGTGTTCATTTAGGGAAGGAAGATGTAACCTTGGCAAAGAGCTGAGGGCTGCTAACAAAGAGCCTCAGCTCTTGGCCTACCATGTGTTAACATGAGTCTCTTTACTCGCTGCATCACTTCCTGCTTAAAAATAAGCTGCTGCTAAACATCATTACATGTGTCTGAGCTGCTAGAGATTAACTGGTCTTTATTGTGCTGTTTATTGTAATCAGAGGAATATATCATGAGGAAAATTGGGTAATTATTAAAAGTTCCCATTGATGATTTCTGCAGTTAAAAGAGGCCTCTTGTTTTAGATGGATTTTTTACTGATTGAACCAAAAAGTCAACAATATAATAATCAAAAAATGAAATCAAATTTCAAAGATACTTTATTAATCCCAAAGGGAAATAAATGGTCCTTCAAAAACGTTGCAGAGCTGATGGCTGCGCAAATAAAGGCTCTCATGTAGCAGTCTGTATTACAGCAAATTTGAAGAAGCCTCTGACTTAAGACACTTTGCAGTTGTATGACAGTACATAATTTTCTTGATTCAATATCAGTACGTTATTAGATTTCCTATTTTCAAGAAGTTGCCGTTGTCCCCACTGGTCAGAAGGTATGCTTATGGACAAAGATCACTAAAGCGATTTTCCAGAAGGGATCCGCTTCAACAAACTTCTCCAGAGTCTGAACTCAGTCCTACCTTTGGGGCTCCTTGGTCTTGTCTCATGGTCTTTTCTGCGACCCGCAGCTCATACTCAGCTCTATTGTGGTCCTGCAAGAGACAGCAGTTAACCTGTTACATTTAATCAGATTGTCCTGGAAGGACTGTCAACTGGAAAAAGGAATGTTAAGAAGCATGTGAGCTTTGGAAATGAGCATCATAAGCATTGTGTGTTTGAGACTTTGCTTGTAAAAGAGAACAGTGCAGCATCAGGCACGAAGAGGAGCACATCCAAAATAAAGCTGCAGCTACAGCTAACTGATGGGAACAAAATGTATAAAAGTTGCATACTGCAGCTTTAAGGCAGTATGCATTGATGTGAGACTTGATCTGTGATTTTCACTGTCAGCATCAACATCCGTGGCTGATAACAGTGTTCCAGCAGCTTAGAGGATGGAAGAAAAACTCAACTCTGTTTAAGTTGGATGTTTGCCTGGTCTTCTGATTACTGCAACTTTTTGTTTTTTTTGTTTAAAGGTGGAAGCAGATGTTGGAAATTCTTCTTACCACATAAGCACTATTGTTCACCAACATGGGATGACTACACAACTTCAATTTTAGGTATTTGGTCGGATAAAATAAAATCATCAACTTTGTTGTCAATAAATGTTATAGGCTTGGTCATAACCAGTGGCACCCAGCGGAACGACCAGATTTAGAAGTTTGTGGAATCCCTCATTGGGATCCAACATGTGGTTTTATGTGAGCCAGCAGAGCTTTACTCATCATGATTTCCTTTAGATGACCAACACAAGCACCTAAAAACGGTACAGTTAGCTGGTTCCTTAGTAGTTAAATATACCTTTCTGGTCATTTGAGTGCTAATAAGAAATTGATCTAAAAACCAAAGTGGTGGAAAAAGGCACAAAGAAGAGCAAGAGTTTGCGCAGAGTCATCAGCAGCAAGAGGCCCAGCTGCAGCATGAGCCTCAGAGGACAGCCAAGAGCCATGGTTGAAACTCTACAGGGCCAGAAAACGGGGGCCAGCCCAGGCAGACGGTGAGGCTCCAGAGAGGGGTAAAGTAACAGCAGCTGCTTATAAAGAGGCACAGATTAAAAGGAAATAAAGGGAATCAGATCCAAACCTTATAGTGCTCCTGTGAATTACAACACACACACGTGCACACACATACACAGAAACACAAGTCAGTGTCTGCCGATGAAAATGTTCTAAAGTTCAGAATATGCAGTACTGATGGCACAATCTGAGCTAGAACATTTCAGAACATTTACAGAAGAGTGATATTTTCACCTGTCAGAACTCAAACATCTTGTTATTGCTTTGAAAAAGATCTACATGAATATCTTGCAGGTTTTCAGAAAGTTTTTTTGCAGGTTTTAATGTTGAGGGTCAGTCTGACTTTTCATGTCTAGAGAAATCTACTGCTGGGCATCTTAGCGTTTCTACTTACACCAATTTATTTATTCTAATATTAAGATTTATTTAAACTTTTATGAGAACAACATTAAAAATGTTTCATGTATTTATAAGCATGAATATACTAAAACATTTCCATTCTGTCCTCTTGTCTCATGTCCTTCCAGTTTGCCAGTTTGTGTCTCACTACACTCAGTTGTTGTTATCACAATCAGAGTGAAGGCTGGCTCTAATTGGTTAAAGAACCATGAGAATGAAATTAAAGCTATTTATTAAACAGAAACATTGATTTAACAGAAAATGAGTGGTTGTTATACAATTATTTCATAAGTTAATATCAAACTTTATTCAAGGGGCGGAAGAGTCATTATTTGCTATAAAATGTAACAATTTTTGGTTTAGATAACTGAAAATTCTTTGACAGACTTAGAGTGATATCTTTCAATTCTATTTTAAGGTGCATGTTTTCAGCCAATTGTATGAATTTCCCTCATCATGTAGGACAGGTTAACAATTTCCCCGGGTAATCTCACCTCCTCTTCCATTCCATAATCCGTCAAGTCCCAGACGTAGTTGAGCCGCATCTGGCGCCTCTTCCAGTGCTCCATGAAGAGAACAGCTGCAGAGGTGAGCAGCAACACAAGGAGGTCACTACACACTTCTCTCCAGCTGAACATCAGAACATTATCAGCATTCTGAACATAAATCGGAGTTTTTCCAACAAGTATGTCAACCACATGTGAACGACATGTTACTGTCATGATAAACACTGTAACGTGTTACATTTCATTTACCCTGTGTAAATGCAATGAAATCAAACTGTATTTTGAACATGATTGTAGTACAAAATCATACACAAGAACAAGCAATGCAAAAGACATATTTTTGTACCACAGTAATCTTAACATGCTTGAAAAAGAGTAGAAAGAAGTAAGAAACTTATGAACTCCTAGCCCCTAAACTTATACAATATTTTCAGATGCACCCTCATCAATAAATCCAATCAAAAAGTAAAAATAAACAGGTTAATTAATTTTACATTTTATCTGGGTTTACATATGTCTATATATGTACATCCATACCCACACACTCATATGTGTATGTGGGTATGGATGTATTTACACATCCATACCCACAGAAATATGTGTGAGCTAATTCTCACACATATTTCTATATCTTGTGAAAATGACCTCTTTAAATTGTATTAAATTTTGACTTTGTTTTAACTCCTCATTTTACCTGTTCCATAATTTTACCCTGTAAATTGAAATACAAAAGCTCTTTCTATTGTTGTTGTTGTTGTTCGTAAACTATTAAATCTTTGTCTTCCAACTAAAACTGATTTTAAAGCTGAATGAAATGACACTAAAGAACAGCCCTCTGGTGGAACACCCAGCTGTCATTTCTTAAAGTTAATTTTGACCCGAACATAAGTTAATATCAAAACTGAGAATCTATATGCATGTTTCAGATGTCTGGATGTCTGACCCGAAAACAAAAAACAAAAAACAAAACAAAACAAAACAAAAACACATTTGTCACTATTGCAATTTCCCAGCAAACTAAACTGAGGTTCATCACCACGTCCAGCTGGAGCTCCAGTTCTGTTCTGATTTATTCACACATTTGCTGCAGTTTAAGTGTAAAGATCAGACGCAGGTTTTTTTATTTAGCTCCATTATTAATCTGGAGCGAGAGGCCAGCTTTAGATTGCTGCAGTGCTGAGACACTGTCAGACTCCAGCTTCATGTGAACACAACAATTCTGCAGCCTGAAGCCTTGCTGCTGCCGACAGATGGATGGGAGATTTGGCAGGACATCAGAGGAGGGCAGTCTGTGTGTTGGCCTTATGGATTTGTTTTGGAAATTTCTCTTAATCAGGATTCACATTGCAGCTAAAGATCTTCTCTAATCTTACCTTGAATGATAGAAAAAGAAAACAAAAATGTTCACAACATGCCTGCGGATGCAGATGAGTTATAATCTGCATCATTTATCTGTGCACACTTACCCCAAAGAGCCATGAAGATGGAGAAGAAGACTGTTGCTGGATTGTCAAACAGGTGGCTGGCTCTGGCTGTGCCACACGCCGTTTCCAGCTTCCAGTAGCTGCAGGCACTGTCACACAGTGGACACATGGTGATGTTGTTCCTGGGATCACAGATCTCCATGCTGACAGACAGACGGAAAACCTAGATTACTGAATGGTCATCAGAAGGGTCTGCTTCATTAACGCTGAGGGGACGGTGGTGTAGGAGGAGAGGTTTTGTTAATGCTTTACACTGCATAGACTCAGTTTGATCTGAGACCAAAGTTGTAACATTTGTTCCATTTCCAGCTGCTGTGGTTCTCTTTCATGTTGCATTGAGCAACCTGCTCCCCCCTCACCTGCCGGGGCGCTGCACCAAGAACCACTGGAGGAAACCACATGAACACCTCAGAAGAAGACACTGAGCGCAACTTCCTCACAAAATGTAGAATGGCATCAGATTTTAGTGGCTGGAGGAGTTCTCTTTTGTCTTTGGTTAAAGACCAGGAGTCATTTCTCCCACTAGTGCTGGACTCATGTGTTCATTTTGGTTGTATGCCCTGCTCTGTAGTCCACTTCGGCTTGGTCACATATGCATTTGACCCACACCACAGTTCACTTCCACTGAGCTGAGATCGAGGTTTGTAGCCCAGAGTTAACTTGTTTGTTCTGCCTCAGAGTTCATTAACACATTCTCACCTTCCCAAATGAACTGGACCTTCTAAAAAACAAACGAGTTTGATTAACACAAACTAAGGAGGTCTGGTGTGAAAGAAACCTAAAAATCAAACTGGTGTTTTTTCTCATATTAAACATTAATGGTTATTTACAGCAGGTGTGGCCCTCTGCTTAAGGGAGGATAAAAAGGTTTCATGTTTGCATGGAACCATTCTCTCTAACTGGAAACTGGAGTGGCGAACCAGTTCAGCATTAAGAGTCAAATTAAGCTTGTCATCACTGTAAAGAGCCTAACAGCAATTTATTACACATTGCAGTGGTATAAAGAAACTGTTTTTTTTCCTAGTCCCTAAGGTTTTTATTTTGAATTGTCTGGACTCTGTACCAACTCTTTCATATGTCAGTAAGAACAGAACAATGTTTAAGTGTAGTAAGAAGTTATTCATGAAGAAAACTTATGAGCTCCCTCTGCCAGGTGGCTGGCCGAGGTGGAAATGTCTCAAGCAGGACATTTTTAAAACATGTAGGACGATTTATTTGTGTGTCTCTGATTTGTATATATTTGTGTTGCCCTTTTTAAAAACTTCCTGGTTACATCCCTGCTCAGCAGTCTTAAGAAGGCACTTAATTTAAACACCAATATTCAAACATTAACACCTTCAAATATTTTGACTGTGACACACTAAATTAAAACTCACTCAGTGCTTAAACACAATGGGTCTGACACACATTTATTATAACAATAATAAATATTGCTATTAATTTAAACTCATTGTTTAAATTAATGACAAGAGTCATTGTTTCTTTCTGATTTTTCTCACTTTTGTCCCGTCTTTTTTACGTGATAAATTGCTCTATATCTGAAATCCATGAACCTGCCACTCATGCGTCACAGTGGTGTGCACGGCATTGATGGTGCCATGTGATCAGAACTGGTATCTGTGCTGCATCGACAGATTTTCCTGCCATATGGGTAGCACAGATAGTTAGAACAGCGATATGTCATGCACATTATGTTGCTTTTGGTTGTGTTCCCTTCAAAAGAGTTTGGGAAATTTCAGTATTACCACAGAATCCCATTTTTAAGCAAAATTTTTTTTAAAGAAAAAGAGCCAACAGTAAATATAGGAACACAGAGCTGACCAGGAGTTGTGACACAGGAGGCCTGAAAAACAAAAAACGATTGCATGTTATTTGAGCAAACCCTCCCAGCCCTGCAGGAGCTCCCTCACTGTGTGTGTTTTCTGAAAGTGGCCTTAATTCTCCCATTAAGGCCACTTCACATAATTGCCCAACATTAGCCAACATGATATGGTCATGCATGTTAGCAAGTGATTGTGTGGCAACAGACCACAGAGCTGAGCTCCATATTTTTCCAGGGTTTGGTCTAAGCTTGGTGCATGCTGAGAAGGACTCTGCTCTGCAAGATGTTCCCATTGAGTCAGCTCTCTTTGCATAGCCACACCTTAACATGTAGGACCGAGACACTGCTTGAGGCTGGAAATCACTTAAGACTAATGAACTAACACCAACGATATGGAAAAGTTGCATTCTGGACGTTTTTAATCACCTTTGGTTGAAGGAATGGATTATATGAATGAAGAACAAACAATGAAAGTTGAGAAAAAGCAAGTTCGGCAAGTGTTTTTAACATTAATACAACATTTTATGTGTGTGCTGTGTACCTAGGTATGTTATCATCAACTGTGGCGCAGCCGTAAAGGAACACAATGACTCCAACGATGGCAGCTGGGATGAGCATCTGGGTATAAACTCCTAACCAGGCGAAGTAGAGGCCAACTTTTTCTCCAAAGTACTTCCTGTTGGAAGAAACATGAATGCTTAAAGGCCTGAGGTCATCTGCGACTTTAGAGAGTCAGATATTAAAAATTTTTCATTTTCATTTTTTGTTTGGAATCCAACAAACTGTCTTTGCTGACTCAACATGGATCTGACTGGAACAGCTTCGTCTCTACGTGTAACTGGTCAGACTGGTGCTACAGTCTGGCTCTTCTTCAGGTCCATAAATAAATGGAGACTCCTATCAGATCTGGTCCTGTCTCTCATCAGGTTTTCTCGGCTTACAGAAAACCTGAGCTTACAGGGACATGATCCAGTACTTAATGGGTTTATTCAGAATGTTCTGACCTGATCAGTCCAATAGGCTGATACTTGTAGAAAACACTGTAGCTGGCCCATTCCTCGAATAATAACTGTGAAGAGAAGTCAGAGTCAGAGATTACTGTCAGGTTTCTACAGATGTGAAGAGTCGAGCAGATCAAATAAAGAACTGGATGGCAAACAAGCACAATGATAATTTCTTGAACATATCAGTTAGTGAAGACAATAAAACCAGACAGACTAATGCAAACATGTCCATTCAAATGGTTGTGAGTTACTTTTTCTTTTGCTCTCAAACAGTCTTTCTGATCTTGGTCTACATCTGTAGGACTTAGGAAATGGTTCTTTAAAACAATGTCTGTATGGATTTTACAGACATTTTATTTCTAAACTGTATTACTAACCACCTCATCACACTCTGATGGAAGTTTCCTGCAGTAAAACATCCTAACACAAGAATCCTGCAGAACTCCAATCTGTCCTCATGCTGAACAGAAGAGAGCAGCTGGCAGCGGCATCGCTCTGTGTGGACGTTCTGATCCCACTACTGGTAGGCGAATATCACAAATCACTTGGAGGGGCCAGTGGAACATTTTCACACATACTGTAATTACACAGTCCATCTACAGGCAATGCTACAAGCAACAAATGAAGTCATTTTATGAGCAAGCAGCAGCCCAGTGAAGAGCCTCAATGGCAGACTGATCGCGACACCAGCTAACAAGAACTTTCTATACTCCTGTTCCCACTCTCCATCTGAAGGTCCATGAGAGAATGAAGCCGACTACAGATGCTTTTCTGGTCCAGAACATAAGAGGGCTTATATCTGTTGCCTTAGTGACTCACATCCCACAATATAATTATGGATGTAGAGAGGAAGCAAGGATGGATGTGACTTCAAAAGCATGAACTCTGATTTCCAACTGCTATAAGAGGAGGAACAGACTCCTCTTGGACATGACTCCAGATGGACATGTCAGATGTCTGGACATCTGACATGTCCAGATGGTCACAGTGACAGTTATCTGAGATATCAGCTTCATCATCTAGTTTCTAAATAAGCTCTTAAGACTATTCTACCCGAAGGGTACTGAACGTATCTAAAGTCACAAAAGGCACATTACATAGCCCCAAACAACAATCTGGAGAAATCTGGAGTTTCATCTCTCATCAAGTTGGTTTCAGGAAATCAATAGGGAATAAACTAACTCCATCCTGGCAGGAGAGGCTGGCTGATCCAATATGAAGTAACAAGGACTTAGACAGTGAGAGATAAAGAGCAAAATGCTCAACTTGGTGATATTCCATGAGAGGTATGTTGGTTCTGCTCTTAAATCCCAGGTGTGACTGACCCTAAACTGAACTTTTACCTCTGATAGAGTAGGGATCAGAAGTTCAAAATGATGTTCCTAAAAAACCTCTGACATGATTTATGTGGACCAACTCATAAAGGCTGCTGTTAGCAGGGTTTCCATGGCAGAATGGCATCAGTATGGTTACAGCGGGGTGTTACACTAACTAATAGAGGTGCTCCACTTACCTTCCTGTCATTAGGCTCTGCAGTAACCCCCTCAATGTCTCCCTGTAAGACAAATGGAGTGTGTGTTTACTATCCCTCATTATGAGGAATACAAGACAAGATTTGATGCATTTATTGTTCCAAAGAAAATTTGTCTTCACTGCAGACACTGACTGCTGCATAATTCAAAAACCATAATCCAAAAACCATAATTATCATATTCCATTAACTTAAAACCACTTCTGTATTAGCTCCACAACTACAGAAATAAATCATAGAAACTTAAACAGCAGTACAGGTTAAAATCTTAAACATCATTATCTACAGTCACACGGAGGTAATGATGTGAAAGACCTGCACAAAGGAAAAGAAACTTTTAAGGTTTAAGTTTCTCTTTGTCTGATCTGGCTTATTGGCTTATTCCAGTAATGAAGTCAAGAACATTGAACAGACTTTCTCTGAGTTTGATAAAATGAAGGCTCTTTGTTCAGATACCAGGACTTATTCAGCACCGCAGGACAAAGTCTGCACATGTCTGCACATGGTTTGAAAGAATCAAGTTTGAAAGAATCGGGATGCAGGAAGTTGTGTGTGTGTGTGGGGGGGTGTGCGCGCGTGTGTGTGCGTGTGTGAGTGTGTGAATTTCCTGCTATATCTGGGTGAGCTTTGTTTCACAGTCATCATGATGGCTGTGAAGAGGAAACTATCGCCTAATATTTTGATTGCAACAGATTTTGCAGATCAACATATTTTTTAGATCACTTTAATATTATCAGATGGCTCTGTTCCAAGCTTGCCATGGAGTGGGCTGCTGCTTTGTGTCATATCAAAATGTTGGACTTAAATGGCTACAAATCAAACAAGCGATGGTAAAAATGATAAAATGATCTTTCTTCCAGAATTATTTTTGCCGTAGCTGTGCCGACAGATGGCTGGAAGCCTTCAGGAGGGAGGAGACCCCCAACATGAAAGGAGAAAGATGAAGTTGATACTCACATCATGCAGTGGATAAGCAGATGTGTAGACACCATTGGCTAGCAGACTGGTAATCCCTGTAAGGAGGAATAATCACCAGGATTAAAATGAGACACTCCCAGAGCAGCAACACCCAGAGAACGAGCTGAGAGAAAGCCCTTCAACAGCCTGACCAGGGTGGCATATCATATACAGGCATAAAACTTATAGTTGTTTCTTTTTATAATAATAGTAAGGAAAAGTTACAAAACATATATGAGAAATTAGGTGTAATTTCTGTTGTTTCTGCTCTAGACCACGTGTCATGTTTAATGATTTGGGTTTCTGATAATCCTAATGTCGCCCTGCCTCAGCTAACAGAGTAACATTGGTAATGTTAATCCAAATCAGTTTTTGTTTTGAAAGTTAACATCAATGCACTTTAATTTACTGCAGAAAAGTATAAGCACGTAATGTTAAGAAATAAAATGTGTTTTGTCTTGATGATGAAAAAGACTGTGGAAGAGTTCTGCTAAATCCATTAACAACCTAACCAGACTTGAAATTGCTGACAGTTACTAATGATAACCTTTAAGAAGAATGCAACCATTATCCCTTTGTATTAAAAGAAACTCACAAAGAGGACAATTACTGATAAGTACATTTTAAGTGAAAGAAAGTTTTTTTGGGTCATCTAAACTTTGAGGTGAGAGGTTCAGATGCAGTGAATAGTTTTCAGGACATTGATGGATGTGCAACAAGCACAGTGATTATCTCCTTCTGGAAGTGTGAAATGAAGACTTTGAGGCGATGGCCTTATGACACAAAGCCAGTGAAGAAGACACTTCTGGTTAAAGAAAGACTGGGACAGATTGGAATTCTGCAGGAAAATATGAACACAGTACTGGAGCTTTTATTTTCACTGATGAAATCTCCTTGCGATTGTTTGGAAAACTACTTTTTTCCCCCAGATACATAGTAACACACAGTTCTGTGTGGTGGGCACCATTGAAGACTTAACCCAGGTTAAGGTGGGTTTTAACCTTACATGTCTGCCCGAGAGTGAAAGAAATAGCATCACCACTCATCATCCAAGAGTAACTTTTTTCCAACTATACTGGTGATCTTTGTGTTTTACAGCACAATTCAACTCCATATCAAAAGCCAAAACTAACAAAACAAACAAGCAAAAAACTGAAATTTTGAATCAGGAGTCAGAAAACTTCAAACATCAGTTTGGCTGTTTGTCAAAAGTACATAAAGAGACAGAGGTCAACAAACTGACAGACTCCAAACACTGAGATAAGAAGGGTTCAGGTTGGGTCTACATTGGCGACATTCAGTAAAGTTTCTAAAATAAGTGTCAACACTGAAGATATTGACTCTTCACATAAATTAGGTGTGAATGACAAAAATATTTGCAGTGTATGAAATGTTTTAATATCTCTTCTTTTGGCCATTAAAACATATAAACAAGCTTATTTGAATGTATCAAAGGGGAAAAAAACAACTACTCATGTGCCCATGTTAAGTCATGTTAAGTCCACATGTTAAGACCTTTTTATATTAATACTAAGTAAAAATGATTGTTCCTGTTGTTCCTGCTCATCATCTAAACCTGGAGAAAGTTTCATATTAAGTTGTGTGCTGCCTTTACCCAAAGAGTAGTTGGGTCTGGTCCATCGTATCCTCTTCAGGACTTCATAGACCTGGGAATCCAAGAACAGACATTATTAAAATATGAAAACTAAGCATGTTTGAAAATTTATACTACAACATGATTGGAGGGGATGTTTATTTGCTTATTAGATAAAATGAAAATAATGCAAAAGTAA
Organism: Poeciliopsis paucimaculata; assembly: GCA_903067055.1. Classification (NCBI taxonomy): domain Eukaryota; kingdom Metazoa; phylum Chordata; class Actinopteri; order Cyprinodontiformes; family Poeciliidae; genus Poeciliopsis; species Poeciliopsis paucimaculata. The sequence goes on from CAEGAD010073014.1 coordinate 23,324, forward strand.
AATGTAAGTAGACAGACTGCAGAGTTTCAGAGCAGCAGTAAAAACAATTCCACTGAGTCTAATTCATGTGCTCTGCAGCAAGAGTGCTGGGAGCGAGCACCTCCATCCAATACTGACTTCAATCACATTACCTAGTCATTAGTGAACCCCTGGACAGTTCTGTGGAGGTGTATATATTGGTATGTGCATGCGTGTGTATGTGTGTGTGTGTAAAGGAAGAGAGTCAATGTGGAGGCGAAGAACCAGCATAGAACAGAATACAGAAAAACCAAAACGTTCAACTGAGACAAAAGCACACTGAGCTAGAGGAAGCATGTTCATCTGCTTATGAAAGATGGTTTACAGATATTATTTTAAGCAAGATTGTTGTCTAGTGATCCCCTCCAACATTGACCTTACTGAAATACTCACAATGGAGCTTCTTGTCTTGCTGTCAAAGAACTTGTCTCTGTCAGAGAGGTCAAAACTGGGGAAAAAGAAGAAAAACAGACAGTTTTATTTAAAGATGCAGGAACAGAAAAAAAATATTCACAGACCTGTGAAGAGTTAAGATGTAAAGCTGTAAAAGAAAGAGGTGCCAGAGTTAGAAAGGAGGCTGAGATGCATTATAAATCAAATATTATTAATCCAAACATAATGATGTGCATCAGTATTATGCTTCATTTCTAATTTCAACATACAAGCAGGGTAAAAAAGAAGAGAAAAATGACAACATGGTGTTTCTATATGAAACATATGTTCACAGGATATAAAAACTGAAAAAGGGCAACGTTTAGTCATTGTACTGGAATTACATTTGTTATAATGCATTAGGAACTAATGACCTCTGCAGGAGGTCTAAACCCTTAGAGGAGCATCCCATTTCTCATGATTTAACCACTCTCTGAATCCATGTTAATGTTGGCATGCATGGGTGTGTGTGTGCGTGTGTCTGCGTGTGTGGGTGGGTGCATGCTTATACTGACAAAAATGCCCCAGCTTACTGGTTAAATACTTAATCCAGTTGAGCTGTAACATGAGCAAAAACATGACAAGTGCAGGATGTAGAGTAAAGATGAATGTTAGGTTCTGTCCATACAGCACCGGTAACGGTTCAGACGCCTTGACATGTCTGCATGTCAGGCCTCAAACTGTTAGATTGAACTGGGATCATGTGCAACAGATCAACATAAACCGTTGCTTAGTTATAATGTACAGAATAACAGAGTTCAGGTGAGAGAACCTGAGAACTATAGCTGCACATTCCACCTGGCATTCATGACCAAATGGCAGAAAGAAAGTCTGAAGAGATTCTGCTTGCAGTTAGCATCAAGCCAAGCAGAAGAATAGCACACAAGAGAAAAGTGAGAGCAGCATTAATAAAAATACTCTGTGACCGGAAACTAACTACACACTTCGACTTATCAGATGGAAATCCATTAAAATCCAGTAGAGGATTTGAATGGACACCTGGGGTATGAACATTATTCCAAATGCACTCAGATGCCAGACAAATGTTGTTCTGAGACATGCTTTAATGTTTGGAAGATTGTTTTAGAGATGGAGTCACTCCAAAAAAAAAAAGAAGAAAAGACTGGATTGGATGTTTTCTGCTGAGTGGTTTACACAAAAACTGAACTATAACCAAAAATACAACAAACAAGCAAAGCTGATAGATCAACAAGAAGTTCTTGTAAATTGTCAGTCATCAGATGATGACTGACAATTTAAAGTTTAAGTTCTGGTTCTGAAAATCTCTATTCATTCTTGATTGGGGACACTTTATCAACCATGTGAACAATTTTAGACAAGAGGCTGCACATGATCCAAATCTAAAACAACTTCAAAATCTAGGAGAAGAAAAACAAAAACACAAAAATAAAAAGGGTGATTGCTTTGAAAACCTCACTAAACAAGCTTTTGTGATCAGGCTTTATCTCAGGGATCCGCCCCAGATCGTTTTCAGAACAGATGAGATGTGGAAACTGTGGAGGGAGATCTTCTAGCTGTTAGTCAGAGCATAAATTTAGCTACTTGCTGCCCACTCGCTCCTCCATACATCCCAGCAGGCTGAGAGGAAGACATGTTCTGATCCAAACACTGGATGTGAAAACTGGCTGACTGGTTGGGACCAAAGAGAGTGTCCATGAAGTCATGAGTCTCAAAGTTCAGAATCCTTCCCATGTCTGCTTAGACTGCGATGTTAAAACCTCAGTCACTGCTCAGAGGATGTAGATGACCTCAATGAGTCAGACTTGTGTTTGTTTGCGTGCAGTAAGCTGAGGGACGGGGGTGGGGGGCTTTCACATTACCAAGACTGAATCACTCTGCAGCGTTCCTGGCATCCTCAGCCTGCAGGCTGGCTGGCATTTCTCTCCATCACATTGTTAATGTATTTACCACATTGTGTTTCATAATTAAATATATTTGCTTATTCCAATCTCCTAGTTGTAATATTAGCTGTTTTCTACATCATGTTCTCTTGAAGGTATCCTGTGTGTCAGGAAAACCTGCAGTTACAGTCAGTTACAACTTGGAACTGCAGGGCACAATGTCTATTAGGCTCACAATTCAGATCAAACAGCTGGAGAGTCAAGGAACCAAAGCTCAGACCAAGTTTAATCATCAGAACTTGATCTCATCCCATAGCGCTCTCATTTCTGCTTTTAAACATAAAAAGTTTATTAAAAATGATTCATCACCAAAGTGACCTTTTTTTTGAGTGTGTCTTTAGAAATGGAAAAGAAAAGAGATGTTACTCACAGGTGCTGCTTCTCCTTTGAAAAGGGAAGGGAGAGCGATTTGACATCTCCAGGCCGTTTGGGACCCACTTTTGGGTGGAGAGGATCAGTAACTTTGTGAATAAACAGTCGGATTTTCTCCACCAGGTTGCTGCCTTGTTTCACTTCATAAACCTACAGAAATGAAAGACGATTGTTGCTGTTGTTCTCCACTGATCACTGACAGAGTTAATATGGAACTGATGGTTAAAAAAAACTCGAATGAAATTTTGAATGGAATTAGTGGATATTGGGTTGAATACCTGCTTTGTTGGCATCTTGAGCTTCATGATCTCAGCCTCTCGACACAAAACTGCCCAGGGAGCATGGATCTTCAAGAAGCCAATTCCGGCGAGTTTACCCTGAGACACAGGAGGTTAGACAGAACAGAGTGTGATTCTGTGTGCTCCATCCTGCCCATCTAATCAATGATCATATTAATAATCCAGTGACTTATTTATTTACTATATTAGTTCCTTTCAAACTGTACCAAAACAGATATGGTGATGAAGAGGCTGCATCAGTGACGAAACTGTTGGGTTGAAAACCTTTTCACAAACAGGGAATTTAAGGGACTTTAATGACTCTGTTAAACCAATAAATGCCACATTTATTATGAAAGAAGTTGAAAATTGAATCCCCATAGTAAAATATTGAACCAGATTTAATAATAATTTTTAAAATTTGGAGTCAAACTCTTGACTAACTAGAGCCATGATCTCCTTTATTTCCAGCTCAGTCTCATCGTAGATGATTTTCCTAACATCCTGAATGATAAAGCTTTTTTATAAACACATAAATAATGGCCTTCATTTTTATTTACATTTGTGATGCTGAACAGTTCGTGATAGACCATATCCTACTTCAATGTATCTTTAATCCTTTATTACATTTTAGCAGTAAATGTTAAATGTAGCTTTTAAAAATTAATTAATGATCACATTGTGGCAGGATTTCTGGAGGAAAAAAATACAAACGGGACACTTTTGTGTTCCATTTGTAAACTGATCTGATGCTTCTAGCATCAGATCAGTTCTTCAGTTTGATAAAAATCATCTGCATCTATTTGAGTAAAACACTCATCTGTCTCAGTGCCTGCAGCCTGTGATGTTATATAAAAGCACTAACACACAGACGTACTTCAAGCCCCTCAGTTCTGACCTCTGACCTGTCTGGTGAAGAGATGGAGAACTGCTATGTGTGCAATCTGTGAAAAAAACATTTTCTAGAAGATAAGGGCTGAATAATAAAACAGTTCTGCACTAAAACTATATAACAAATGCAAACATCACTGTATAGAATAAAAATACCAATTTTATATGATAAGGAATGCAAAGAATTTGATAGAAAAATGGAACCTGAATGAACCAAAAAATATAAAGTCCTATCAGCTTTACTTTCATTGAAATATGAAGGTGTAAGAAGTTCTATAATAACAATAATAATTGCTTAGGTACTTGGAAAGAAATCCCATTGCTTGTTTTCCATACAGTAAGAGGTCTGTCCAGACCACAGACTTTACCATAAGATGATTATACAGTCTTAGGCTTTTTACTGACTGGCCTGCCTTCAGAAGGCTGGCCTTCAGCCTTCAGCCTTCTGCAGCGTATCACTGCGAGTCGCTAAAAGCCTTTCCCAGAAGTCGGTTTTGAACAAAGATGGCCCTGTTGCAAAGGGTCACTCATGCCGATTTTAATGTTGTTTGACAGGAAGATGATACAACACCATTCATCTTTTGCACAGAAATTTTCTGAAAATCTTTACACTCTGCATTAATAGGTACAAACCACCTTGGATCCACGACTCAATTCATGCAGCAAACTTCTTATTCTAGGTAATGTGTATAAGAAAAAAGGCTTCAAATATCAGCCAGTTCATCAGTCAATGGCTTGTGAAGTGCACAATACAGAGACTGAGGTCCAAACAAAAGTAAGGGAGCAAAAACAATCTTTAATACATCTGCAGACGGAGAGCAAAAAACACGGTGCATTAGGCTAAAATCATTCTGCTCTAACAAATTCAAAATTGCACAGTTACTTTATTCACCTAACAGAGGCGGAGACCCAATCTTCTAAGACCAAACAAAAGAAACAAAAGAAAAACAGATGGAACAGTTCAACCTTGCATGCTCCTTCAGTATC
>CAEGAD010073034.1:0-73949 GCA_903067055.1 Poeciliopsis paucimaculata
AACATCCGACCAACATCCGACCAAACAGCCGACCAACATCCGACCAAACATCCAACCAAACATCCGACCAAACATCCGACCAACATCCGACCAACATCCGACCAAACAGCCGACCAACATCCGACCAAACATCCAACCAAACATCCGACCAAACATCCAACCAACATCCAACCAAACAGCCGACCAAACATCCGACGAAACATCCAACCAAACAGCCGACCAAACATCCGACCAAACATCCAACCAAACATCCGACCAAACATCCAACCAAACATCCGACCAACATCCGACCAAACATCCCACCAACATCCGACCAAACATCCAACCAACATCCAACCAACATCCGACCAAACATCCGACCAAACATCCAACCAAACATCCAACCAACATCCGACCAACATAGAAACCTAAATCTAGCTCAAGATTGTTTGTCCTCCCTCTGTGTCTCTCTCTGTGTCTCTCTCTGTGTCCCTCTCTGTGTCTCTCTCTGTGTCTCTCTCTCTGTGTCTCTCTCCGTGTCTCTCTCTCTGTCTCTCTCTCTCTGTGTCTCTCTCTCTGTGTCTCTCTCTCTGTGTCTCTCTCTGTGTCTCTCTCTCTGTGTCTCTCTCTCTGTCTCTCTCTCTCTGTGTCTGTCTCTCTGTCTCTCTCTCTGTGTCTCTCTCTCTGTGTCTCTCTCTCTGTCTCTCTCTCTGTGTGTCTCTCACTGTGTGTCTCTCTCTCTGTGTCTCTCTCTCTGTGTCTCTCTCTGTGTCTCTCTCTGTGTCTCTCTCTGTGTCTCTCTCTCTGTGTCTCTCACTGTGTGTCTCTCTCTGTGTCTCTCTCTCTCTGTCTCTCTCTCTGTGTGTCTCTCACTGTGTGTCTCTCTCTGTGTCTCTCACTGTGTCTCTCTCTCTGTGTCTCTCTCTCTGTGTCTCTCTCTGTGTCTCTGTCTCTGTGTCTCTCTCTCTGTGTCTCTCTCTCTGTGTCTCTCTCTGTGTGTCTCTCACTGTGTGTCTCTCTCTGTGTCTCTCTCTCTGTGTCTCTCTCTGTGTCTCTCTGTGTGTCCTCACCTTCAGGTCTCTCCTCTCCAGGTGGATCAGCTCGGCTCCACGGACGTCGTGTCCAGTAAATATGTCCTTATACTCCGACAGACACAGGAAGTCCAGCCAGGCTCCGACCTCCTCGGTTCCCCACTGGTGAACTAAGACACCCAGAAAGTGGTTCAGACGGACAGGAAGACTCAAACAGAGACAAAGAGACCTTGCTGTGGTTCTGTGGTCCTGGACGGGTTCTGAGCTCACCTGGCAGAGACAGGGTGGCACACATCTCTTTGTTCTTATTGTTTTTGTCCTTCTTGAACTTTGAGACAAGACGAAATTTCCCACTTTGACTCCGTTTGGAAAAGTCTGTCAGAGGACCCTGGACAGAGACAGACCCGAATCCTGAGTCGGCCCAAACTGAAACAGAACCCGATCACATGCTCTGCAGAACGGAGGAGGATTACCTCCTGGTCAGACAGGTCAATGACGGGACACAGCCAGGGGACATCCGACAGCCGGCGGAGCTCCTGGGCCACAGAACCCAAAGCGGCGTTCAGCTGGTCCTGCTGAGGCGGGTCCAACTGCTGCACAGACACAGAACCACAGTCAGAACAACAGAACCACGGACAGAACCTGGAGCTACAATCAGAGTCAAAGCCTAGTCTTGTCTTTGTTAGAACCAGAACCAGGCCATCAGAACCAAGAACTGGGTGATACTAATTCAACGTCAACCGGGTCATAGAGGGAACCAGACCTCTGCAGTCCAAACATCCCGTCCAAATGTCCGTTCATGATCCAGACATGAACATCTAAAGTTGCGTCCAACATCCAGCAGTCTAAAACCTGGACAGCAGGATCCGGTTCTCCCTAAGACCCGGCAGTCCAGAACCAGAACAGAACCAAGTGATAGGAGTCGGGTACCATGGACATCTTCCCGGCCAGGAGAAGTTCCGTCTCGCTGAGCAGAGCTTTGACATCGCTGACCATGTGGACCACAGAGCTGCAGCTGAGAGCCTGAAACACACAGAAGGTTCTGGTCAGTCCACCAGGACTCCAGCGGGACGGGACAGATGTTCCGGTCCAGCCGACGGACGTCTCCGGAGCGGCGGAGGACGTACCTCGGGGCTCTTGGCGTAGACCACGTCCATGGCCTTGGAGCTGGCGTTGACGGCGTGGGCCAGCTCCTGCTCCATGCTGTGGTGGAACTGGGCCACCTCCCGGATACTGGAACCAGCAGAGACGGCGTCAGCGTCCGGACCGACGCAGGAGGACATAGAGGCCATGGGGGACGTACCTGTGGATGAGGGCTCCAGCAGCCTGACCGAACTCGCTGACCAACAACGCCTCGTCCTCAGAGACCGTCTCCGGCTGCGGCGGCAGGGACGGCTGAGGAAACTCACACTTCTGCTTGTCCTCCCAGGACTTCAGGGTGCTCTCAAACGCCTGCAGGACACAGAGACGCTCTGAGAAACCAGCCGGGCCTGGACCAGAACCAGGACCATAACCAGGGTACAGACAACCAGCAGAGGGACTCACCCGGTCTCTGGTCAGGGTCTGGGTCCGGTTCTTATGGATGATCTTAATGTAGCCGGGAGGCTGGATCCAGGCCTCCCCGTCCACCTGGACCGGGACGCCCTCGTCCCCCAGGACGGTGATCTTCACTGTCCGACACTGAGGAGCGGAAACACCGTGAGGCACAGGACAGGGACATGGAGGGACAGGAGACAGTTGGACAGACAGGAGGACAGTTGGACCGGTACCTGGGCGATGCGGTGGTGCTGCAGGTTGATGACCCTTGACACGGCCATCTGCATGCTGCCGAACACGGCGACCACCTCCAGGATCTTGTCGTCGAAAGACGGCGCCGTGAAGGTCTGATGGACAAACGGACATCAGGACTTCACTGGTCAGCCAGTCACTGGTCTACTCAAGCTCCAGTTCTCCCAGTTTGTTTTCATAGCCAGTAAAAGCCAGAGAGAACCGGAGCAGGGAACCGGACCAGACACGTATCACACTGTTCTTACATCGTCCTCCTTAGTCCCGCCCCAGAAGTTGGTTCCCCCGGCGTAGCTGGGGATGTTGAGCACAGCAATGCCCTGCAGACTGGGCAGGGGGATCGGCCGCCCGTCACACTGCAGCACAAACAGACCACACACTGAGTGACGCGCCGCCTGCCGCAGGGCTTACCGCAGCACCGGTTCTGACCTCCAGCAGGACTCGCTGCTCCAGGTTCTTGTAGGTTCTGTGCAGCAGCTCTTTGGTTCCCAACACTCCGTACCACATCAAGTTCTTTGTGCGACTCCTGATGAGACACAATCAGACATATGAAGAAAATACCATGGAAATAATTCAGTTTAAAACCTGCAGAGCTTCAGCTAAATGCGCCAGAATAAAAACGGTTTTACCGAAAGGTTTCGTCTGATTGATGGTCAAACAAACTCAGCAAATAACGTTAAAATAACAACAAACTCTATTTTAGACATGAAGTTTTGTGTTGATGTGACAGCCTGGTCATGTTTTGATAGCTGTAGCATTGCACCTTTTGCTAATGATAGCGCTGTGTGCTAGCTGTTAGCTCCTTCAGGACAACACCATAATGTGTGTTTTCAATAATATTACATAAACAGTTTGGCTTTTTTTTGTGTTTCTTTTGTTTTGAGGAACACATGATCCAAATGCATTGGTGGTGATAGCATTAGCTAATGCGCTCACTATGCTAACTATGTTGAAGCCTTATTTCAGTCATATTGTGGTAACATTTTCTGGATCCAACATGTGAGGCCGGATAGACAAGTCTACCTTTGTTGTCCCCAAAAACTCAGATCATTTAAGATACGTTCATTTCAAATTTGAAAGATTTACGTTCCAGAATCAGCCTAATTTCTTTCCATTTTCCTTCTTCTGATCAGAATTGTTTGGGTTAACAACCAGGCCTTTGGACTTAATCCACTTGTAGCTTTCGCATCCTTGAACTTGGACTACAAAATTGACACGGGAAATAAAAATGGCAGCTTCGTGAAATTGGTTAGCCGAAAGCCAAATACTGACATTATTGTTCAAAACACAATAAATCTGAATGGACCCAAAAATATGACCCAAGATTTCTATGCAGCACAGGGAGAGACTAAATTCAACTTTTCCAAACTTCTAGAGACTTCAGTAGAGGGATCAAATAATGGACTTTGCATAACATGTCTCATTTAAATACAACAATTGTTTTCAGGTAATGAAGGTAATGTTCTTTCTGAATTAAAATGGTTTGTTTTTATATCCACATGCATAAAGATGTTGTACCTGCACTTCTCTGGATGCTCGTCTCTCTTGTTGTTGAAGTCTAGCGTGATCTTAGCGTCGAGTCCGATGCCAAAGTAGTTGTTCATGACGCACTTCTCCGTGTAGCAGTCCCTGAAACAGAAACACGGCTGTTACACGCGTGATCAGCCAGCAGGCAAAGGTGCGCAGTCGGGGCCTCACATGTTGTCGGCGTCGCAGCTGAACGGGTCGGCGTTGACCAGCAGCCGACTGATGACCGAGCTGCTGGTCAAAGTGCCTGAAACAGACACAAAGCTCCAGAACCTCACAGGAACTCATTCAGGTGAAGCAGGTGGAGAGCATCTTACCTGGATACAAGATCTTTGTATTCAGCATAGGCATGTTGTCTCTACTTCCTGTATGAACAGGAAGTGAAGCGGAGCTCCCTGGTAACAGGCCGCCTTTATGGATCAGTTTCTCACACGGCGTCTTGCTGACTGAGAACAGAACCAGAACCAGCTGAGTTTCTGCGTGTCCAGAACGAGCCTCACCTGTCCTCAGCTACCCGTCCTCACGTCTGCGGCTGCTGCGCTGTTTGGAGCTGAAAGACGACTGCAGGGACGACTTGTCCTCCTCCCCGTCTTCCTCCTCCTCTTCTTCAACCAGACCCACCTGCTGCTCAGAACGACCCACAGAGAAGACATGCTGCTGGGTCTGAGCGTTCTGCTCGTCCACAGCTGCAACAAAAACAGGCAAACACAATCAATCACACCTGGACACACACACAGTCACACCTGGACACACGCAATCACACCTGGACACACGCAATCACACATGTAGACACACACAATCACACCTGGACGCACACACAATCACACCTGGACACACGCAGTCACACCTGGACACACACAGTCACAGCTGGACACACACAATCACACCTGGACGCACACACAATCACACCTGGACACACGCACAGTCACAGCTGGACACATGCAGTCACACCTGGAGACACAATCACACCTGGACACACACAATCACACCTGGACACACACAATCACACCTGGACGCACACAATCACACCTGGACGCACACACAGTCACACCTGGACACAAACACTGAGACAACTGGAGACATTCATCCAGAGATCCTGACCTCCCTGGCAGGTGACCTACCTTTCTCTGTGTGCTCAATAATTTGTCGGATCGCTTTCTTCAGACTGTTGGCTCTCAACATCAGCTGCTCCCGAGGTTTAAAAATGGCGGCCGCCGCTGAAGGTGGCGGTGTGGCCCGTGGTGAACAGGGAGGGTGAGGAGGAGGAGCGGGATGAAGGAGAGGAGCCAGACTGACCACCTCCAGCTCCTCCTGTTCCTCAGCGATGGTCGGCGGAGGAGCCGGGGGGAGCACCGTCAGGGCCTGCGACTCCTCGTTCAGCGTCTTCAGCAACGAGTCGAGTTTCTCCTTCAGAACGCCGCACTGCAGCACAAACATGACAACCTAAATACCAGGACCGAGACAGAACCGAACTAAAGCCCCGACACCAGAGCTGTGGATTAGACTGGGTCTTCCACAGTCCACCCTGCCCACATTGGTCTCCATTCTAAGAGGTTCCTCCACCTTAGGGGTGGTACAAACCCGACCAACCCGGATCTGATGCCAGCAGACTGCAGTTATTGATTGGTCCATCTCAAAATGAGTCCTGCCATCTCTCACCAACAGCAGTTGGAGAGAAGAGCAGCAGGAACTTCAAGGTCAAACCTTGAAAGTCAAAGCTTCCAGTCAATTGTGGCAGAAAAGCACATCCAACAATTGGATGGGGCAACCCATAATGAACAAACCGAGATATTGAGAGATTTCAGAGAAACTGCCTGAACAAAGGTACAGGAGCCAAATGACATCATCAGAGGGTTGACAAACTCAACTTGGCTGGAACCAAACCAAACATTATCAGCTTCAATAAGACTTGACAATGAAGAAGGGGCTTTAGACCCGTACCTTCTTGGCCATAGCCTCAGACTCCTCCAAATTCTCTGTATTCTTCTCATAAGCTTTACCAACACGAGCCACAAAGTCCTTGACGGTCTCACAGAGAACTCTGGATCCAAACACACAAACACAGCCGGTTATTGAACTGCATGAGATCCGATGATTGTTATAAGAACTACAGCGGAGAGAAGACCCTACTTGGCTGAGGAGATGACGACTGAGTGCTGGTCTGAGGTCAGGATCTTCGTCAGGTGAGCAGCCACAGAATCCTCGTAGGTCAGAATCTGCTGCACCTGAATCAGAGGATCAATTGTTCAGAGAACCTCCTTCAGGACGCATCGTGACCGTTCTTTAAGATTCTGACGCTACAAGACTTAGAGGAGATTAGGAAGTGATGTCACATTACCTCCGAGTCATCACTGCAGTCCTCCGTGACAGTGGAGGCAGAGTGTTGCCGTGGAAACTTTGTCTCATAGACCATGATGCTCCACCTGAAGAACAAGGAGGGTAAACAAGTGTTGATGGTCCCCTGGCATGCAGCACACCTGTCTGACATCACAGCCCTCACCTGTCCAGCATCTTGGTGCTCGCTCTCTCCAGTTTCTCCAGTATCTGAGGTAGCTGCGTGTCGTCATCACAGGCTGAGCCCCAGCCCAGAACCCGAGCCAGGTCGTTCCCGGTTCCCAGAGGAAGAACACCCATCTGACACTGAAACAGGGAAACCGCCTTAGAGTCGCTACGCTCCGAAAACCTTTTCACCCTAAAGACTCTCACTCAGGCGTACTTGGACTCAGAACAGAAGTCTGCCGGACAGAAAGGTTCATTTTTATGACTGTAGTCAGTCAGTGTCTGCTCAGCAGGAAACAATGTTTGTATGCAACACCGTGATGATAAGGTGGATAGAAGATGCAACCAGTTGCATTACAGGTGTGTGGAGGAGGATATAGTGGAGAGGAAATGGGTCAATTCACCCAACTTTCTCAACAAACCTGCAAGTATCCATGTAGATGGAGGAACATGAAGGGATTTGTCACAAGAAATGTTGGCAGTCTGAACCGTCTGCAGACAGTGTAGTCAGAGAATACATACAGTACACCTGAGTACATGGGAGCCTTCAGCTCTGTTCCCATGACAACCTCCCATTTGGCACCTGTTTGTGCAGCGTCAGAGCATCGATCTCAGACAGAACCCAGCCAACGCTGCCGTCTCCTCCACAAACCAGGATCCTGAAGGTGTCGAACTTCTGGAACAGCCGCAGACTGACAGAGAAACAGCTTTATTGTTTCCTTACACATTTTCCTGAATGAACAAGCTGGTAGAGAGAGAGCCAGAGAGCGACTCACCCCAGATGAGGTCCTCCGTTCATCAGGTCAAACACCTGCGCCGGGTTCAGCAGCTGTTTGAACCGTCGCAGGAACTTCACGCCCTGATTGTCTCCACTTTTAGAGTTGACAAAAACCAGCAGAGGACTGGTGCAGGACGGAGGACAGGACGCCTTCCAGAAACCTGGAGTCAGACCACCAAACGTTTCAGTTTTATTCATGCAGTAACTACATTAGACCACTGGAGGGCAGCGGCGCATTCCTCACCATCAGAGTCGATGCTGTTGAGCGCTGTTGGAGGAATGACGGACACTTTGCACTGGCCCAGAGGACACTTGGACGACAGCTGCTCCTTACAGCCTGAGTGCACCTGCAGACAAAGCACACCTGAAGCTCAGTGCATCTAACGGCAGCACACCTGATCAGGTGTGTGTGTAGCCGTGTGTGTCTAACCATGGCTTTACACCAGAGACACCTCCAGTCCTGCAGCCGGAGGACGCTGCCGCACGTCTTATCGCAGACGCTACACTTAGCGGAGACAGGAAGGTTCCCCTCCAACCACTGATGAGGCATCGACACCTGGAAACACAGGTGAGAGGGGACACCAGGTGAGAGGGGACACCAGGTGAGAGGGGACACCAGGTAAGAGGGGACACCAGGTGAGAGGACAGGCATTGACGACATGCATCAGAGGAATCAGGTGTGTGTCGCTTGATGTCTCACCCCGTCCTCGTCCTCAATGATGTCCTTCCCGATTGAGGCCAGAGTTGTCCACTTACAGTTGTTTGTGGCTCGGACCGCGCAACGCTTATGAGCCTTAAACTTACACACTGCAGCACACACACACACACGCACACACACATCAGGGTGAATCTGAACAGCTGCTTAATGGAAGTTGTGTGTTTATTGTCTAGTTGTGTGTATCTATGGGTGGTTTTACATTTATTGCATCGTTGTGTTTAGTGTGTAGCTGTATCCAGGTGTGTGTAGTTGTGTGTTTATTGTGCAGTTGTGTGTCCGTACCTTCACAGGACAGGCCGTGGGACGTGACCCCTGACAGCGCCTCCCTGCACACGTTGCAGTACGTCGGCCTGGCGTGGGAACAGGCGTACCAGTTGTGCATCCCACTGAAGTGGTCCATGCTGTACTGGGTGGACTGGGAGACAGAGACACGGTGAGCAGCACAAACTGGGACGCAGCTGCAGTCTGCGGTGAGGAAGCCGGTCTGACCTCATAGTTCTGCCTGTTCTGGACGCTGCGCAGCGCCGCCATCCACTCCTCCATCTCCTTCCTGTTGTCAGCACACAGAATGAGGCGTCTGCAGGGGGTGATCACCTGGAGGACAGGCACGGGGTCAAAGGTCAGGTCAGCGTTTGGAATACAAACTGGAGAATGATCAGCTGATTGTGTTTGAGATGAAGGTCAGAGAAGAAACTCAGATTCTGTATCAGTAGAACCTCATTAGAACCTTATTACAGATTCAATGGAACCACATTAAGAGACCACCGAGACCGGCTGGGACTCATCAGGCCCTCCTTATGAACTCACTGGCCTAAAAAACCTCCTGAAGTCTCATGTTAGGAAATTGGTCAAACCTCAGCAGGAGTTAATTAAGAACTGTGTCAGACCTCAATCGGACCTTGTTGAAAGCTTGTTGTGAAACTGTTATGAGGGAATCCTGGTTTGGTTTTCCATGCTGTCTGTCCTGGAAGCAGGAAACAGTAAATTTGTTGTTTTTCCTGTTTTCAGGAAGCAGCTTTAACAGCTTTCAGAAAGCATCGACCTCATGACCTCCGGACCGGCTCCACAGAACCTTCAGAACCACTCTGACCTTCTGCCATCAGAACATCTCAGATTATCCACAGAAACTAAATGGATCCAGTCTCTGTGTTCGGACAAACTGGCAGTTTAATTCTGATTATCTCACTGGAACTGAGTCAGCAGGAGTGTGTGTGTGTGTGTGTGTGTGACGTAGACATCCACTTCCTGTCAGATGTTCAACAATGAAGCCTCTGTTCCCACGGCGACAGAAATAGACCCAGTAAAAGGAGAATCTGCTGATCCAGCTCCCTGAGGAGAACCGCTCCTCCAGGATCTTCCTCACTGGTGTCCCAGTTCAGCCACTCATTCAGCTTTACTGGACACCAGTTCGGTTCTGGTCCGTTAGGTGGGATCTCTGGCGTCGATGTGACCAGACGTCAGCTCCAGCTTTCAGTATGAAAACAACGTTTTTACAACAATTCCAGGAATATTTCAGTCCTGAACACGGACAGACTGCTGAGGAATGCTGTCAGAACCAGAGGCCGGTTCTGGCCCAAAGCCCGGACTGAATGCTGGACCTTCGCCTCCATCTCTGCTTCACGTCTCATCATCACTAACTGAGTCCCACTGACAACATAACTGCGCAAATTGGACTTAAAAAAATAAATTTCCTGGAATTTAATGGTAAAACGTCGATTCAGAAAAAGGTTTTAGCCGCAGGAAGAGGCGGTTAGTGGAATCACCGCATCAGACGAGTCGCATGACAGCAACCGAGATGAACCGAGGCGACGACAGGAAGTGATGTAATGACTTGGACAAACTCATTCACGTAGAATATTCATTTAGTTTCTTATTTAATGGAAGCACTGCAATTACAAAATGTCATTTTTCCACATTCACAGAATATCGACATCTGAAATAAAAACACAGCTGCAGAGGTTCTGGTTCTGATCCGACAGCCCAGACATCGACCCAAACCTCTAAACCATCTGATGCTGTCTGAGGAACCCAGAGTCTCAGGTTCCTGTTGACAGTTCAGGAACCGTCCAACCCGACCGACCCGTTTGGATAAAGAACCTTCCAACTGGGTAAAATCTTCTCCAAACAGCTGGGATGAGAATTCTGGACATAAAGAGTCAGAGAACCCAGTCACAGTCCAGAGAACCCAGTCAGAGTCCAGAGAACCCAGTCAGAGTCCCGGCGCTAATTGTTGTCGGGTCTGACTTGGATCAGGAGAATTGGACCCATCCGAGCTTTAAAACCATCATCATCATCATCATCATCATCAGTACGAACCAGAACAGAGAAACAAGCTGAACAAACGGATCAGATCAGAACCTGCCAGACCAATCAGCTGTCTTACCGACCCGAGGTTCTGCTGAGCGTACGGACCCGAATCCCGTCTGAGACTCGCTGCTCTTTGATCCTCCTGCTGTTTTTCCCTTTCACTCGCCCCTCCGACCTCCCTAAAAACAGCTCATGCCCACTTCCTGTCTGACGTCACACACACCCCCACACACACACAAAGCTTACGAGAACATGCATCCTGCAGGCTATAAATACACTCCACCACATGATCAGTCACACAAACACACACACCGCCTAACCCTGTGGCTAACCATCTGCAGCCTCACTAACAGGAAGTGACATCACTTCAAGCTAAAATACACAGGTAGAAAAAAGGAAAATAAAAATAAAAACAAATTTCTGATTATAATTTGCATGTTTATCAGATAGTTGGGTATATCTGTGTTTATTTTTTGTCTACTGTCTGTTTTATTTGGTTTTAAATAAATTTACTGGGGAAAAAAATAAAGAATGTGAGGAGAGGAAATGGAACGACAACAGTCTACCCCTTTCAAAATAAGAGCATGAAGAATTCTTAACAGTCGAGAACCAAAAATATCAAACTTTATTTAACTGAAAGTTTACAAAACAGTCAAGTAAATGAGTGATTTACAATTTATCTGGAAAAAATAACTTAGGGGAAGCTAAATGTGCCAAATGTTGTTAAATTTAGCTAAAAACACTAAAGCAACAAACAAAACGTTAGCTCTGCTTAGTGGAAGTGTATCCACCACTGGGACTACTTTCAGCGGTGGAAGGATCGCATTTGGACTCACTGTGAAACTGTTGTTGACGTTCTTGGTGCTGGACTCGGCCACGCTGGCGTCGGTCAGGTCCACCTCGTCAAAGATGATGGACTGCAGAGACACACGTCACTGCTTATCGGCCGCAACCAATCAGATGATCAAACTCTGGCTCCGCCCCCCCTCATCCCGACCTGACCTCTCACCTTGCTGGTCTGAGCGTAGTACAGAGTCCTTCCTCGGAGCTTGAAGTATCGTCTCTTCCAGCGCTGGAAGGAGTTGGTCTGTTTCAGGAGCGTCCCTTCCTTCAGGACGGTCTGTAAGAGAGGGGGCGGAGCATCATCATCATCCTCATCCTCATCTTCTTCATCCTCATCATCATCCTCACTTTCAGCAGCTTTCCTCCTTAGAGAGCAGAATTTATTTACCGGGAGGTCAATGGAAAGAAGGAATGAAAAGGAAGGAAGGAAGGGAGGAGTCAGTAACTGCGTCTCCATCCAGCTACACCTGAGGGCTGAATATCTCTGGACTCACCTGGAGGCCGGCTTGAACAGTTTTAAGAGGCAACCAAGGTTCCCTGTAGGGGTTAAAGGTCAGATTGCTTTGATCATGTAACATTCAGAAGGAGTGCTGCGGATAAAACCACCGAGCAGTTCCTTGTTATTCCCACATGACGCATTCCCCAAGTGTTGAACTCCAACCAAGAAAAAAGCAGCTTTAAATAGAAACCGGACTCCAGCCACTGCTGCCTTCAGGGACCGTAGGAACTCACAGCTTCACAGAGCAATCCGCAGATTTAAAGCTTACCTATTTGGATCAGACTGTTTTCAGGTGCAGAAAGTTGCATTTATATGACTCGTTTGTTTATTTTTACATTAACGTGCAATTTATGTTACATTGTCACAACAAAAAGTCTAAGAAAAACTTTAATTTACCGCGAAAACTAAAGATAGTTGATTTTATACAACTTTCTGTAGCTCAGTGTTTCAGAGTGTTTCACATTTATCAGTGATGATCATAACAGTTCGCCTCTTTCAGCAGAACCGAACCCGAACAAAGATCTGTTCCAACAGCAGGTAATGCCCAGGCTGTGAAGGCTCCCACCCCGCCTTACCACTCACACTGCCCGGGTGGGCAAGTTGGAGGACCCCGAGACCTGGTTCGGTCAAACAGGCCTCCGCTTCACTGAACGGAACCATACTCTCACTATTCAGTGTTTCTCGGGAATTATTTTAAATTCCTCATTTTTTGTGCCTTAATTCCGCAAAAATATTGTTATCTAAATGCTATAGGTTAGTAAAATTAAACTGAACCAAAACAGAATTATTTATTTATTTGCTCCTGTGAAATAATTTACCGGTGGAGTCGTTGAACATCAAAAGGAATACCCGGACCGTATTCCACCTAAAATCTGTCTTGTTTAAACTTGAATGTCTACAGAAGCTTAAATAAATGCATATTAAAGTGATTGTTTAACGCAGTTACACTAAAACACCTTTAGTCTAATTCGGCTCTATTAAAACTCAAACATCCCGAGGTTCCGTTAGTTTTCTACAGGAATAAACCCGCGACCCAAACACAAGTTAAAGACCTTCGGATCACATTTTGATTAACCTCCAAAATAAATAAATAAAAATAAAAGGGGCGAGAAATTTAAAATGTGTTCGAATGATGGAAACAAAATCGGGCTGTAATTCGGCATCATTAGTTCCGCAACCCAGTTCCGTTATCTTCCGGAAATGAAATATGGTAGCGAGCTCCATTTAAAATCTTTAGCAAAAGAACATTTAACAAATGTTTAAAACACAAACGGGTTCAAACTCCGGTCTTAAAGCAGTTAGATAACAGAAATCTACAAACTCTTTAATACGGCTTCATAAAATCTCAAATATCAGCTGAGATTCTGGATAACTGCTTAGGTAAATAAACAATCAAACCAATCTCCAGTTGAGGCTGAAAATTTTAATTATTCTCTGATATCGGACTCTGGATATAACTGGATGTAAGCGACAAAAATGACCACACGCTTTAATTCGGCGTTAGTTAAAATGATCCAAAAGCCCAGGTTCTGGTTCCAGTGGTAGTGAGGCCGCGTACTACGAGCAGCGGATGAGGGCAGAAGGTGTCAAAAGTTTCGGTAGCAGAGAGATATTTATAAACTCAGTGACGGTCTGCTGTACGACGGATCAGAGAACAGTCTTTATGCTACCATAGAGGGATCATGTTCATTTTTTTAAAGTTTACAAAACAACTTTTTCAGGGTTGTTAGTATAAAAGTGCCAGTTTTTCTCCGGGGGTTTGGCGCCCCAGTGTTCCATCGGCCAGAGCGGAGCAGCCCGGGGCTTTGCGGGGCCCACTCCGCTGAATGACCAGTGATACCCCGGTATAAACCCCCCAGCTGTGACCCTTTCATACCTTGCTGCGGATCTGACCGGATGTCGACACTTTCCGGATGAGTTTCTGCGGAGATCCGGGCTCCTGCTCGGGCTCGCTGTCCGAGGACTCGTCAGGGCACCGGGCCGCAGTGGACTCCGGTCCCCCTGCCTCCGCCATCCTGTCATCATCAGGCCCCCGATGAGTAGCAGAGAAGCAGCTCCCCCTAGCGGCGAACAGTGGGCAGCACAGAGAGAGCGGTGCACACCGCCCCCTGTTGGCCAATCTTTAACGTTACTAGAATAATAGCAATTTTGCACCGTGTTAAAAACAAACTCATGTTTTTGCACCTGTATGTTGTTTGCCAACCGCCATTAAACAAAAAGAAGAAGAAGAAGAAGAACTCATATTTCACTGTTTGACATGAAATCCGACCAAGACTTTCAAGTTTCAGGCCCGGTAGGATGGTCAAATTGATTCACGTTGCTTATTTAATGATTAATTATCTGAGGATACTTCACACTGAGATGTGTTCACACATTACATAAATATTTGGAGGAATTACCTTTTAAATGCATGAGCGTAGAAGTTTTAGATATTCTTCCACATGCTTTTTACAAGAATTAGATGGAGTTTAGTCCAATTCCAGCTGACAGTTCTGGTGTCATCAGACCAAACACTTTAAGTTGAGCTTATTTACACCAAAGAAATGTCTCCTAAATGTAATCTTTTTGTCTTTTTTGAGTGCATTTGCAAACTGTAATCTGCTTTTTTATGTTGTCTTAGGAGTAATGGCTTCTTCCTTTCTAAGTGGCCTTGCATTGATGTGTTAAAAAATTTGAACCAAAACATCTCAGAGAGACAGAATCCTTCTCCGTATGGCTGGACATTTACAGGCTGTTTCAATTTGCAAGATTGCTTGACCAGATGAATGAGACACAAATCGTCATCTTGAAATCGGACACAAAGAAGAACCAGATTTGTGGAGGTCCAAAGCTGTTCTTCACCATTCCTTCTGATTTTGTTCTTGATGTCATTTAAAGAAGAGATATGTTGCATTAAAATATGGTTGGACGGACAAATGGATGGCTGGTTGGTTGGATGGATGGTTGGTTGGTTGGATGAATCAAACAGACGCTTTTTGGTTTAGGAAGTTCTTTAATCTGAGAACAGTTAAAAACTACAATCTGAACTCTGGTTTGAATCTGATTCACTAGAAGCTACAGAAACAATACTACAGATAGATGTAGCTCCGCCCCTTAGGCACCTCTACCTCCACGGAGGAACCGTCAGAGGTTAACCACTAGAGGCACTATCTAATGCTGAGGACTTCACAACAGACATCTTACAGGGTAACCATGTGAGGTTCCTCTGATGACTCCTCTGTCCTGAATGTCTGTTGTCCTTTAGGCGGAGAACTGAGCAGACAATGCCATCGGCCATCTTTGTAGTTTAGGCCTCAGTTGGAGACTCATCGTCATCTCCGTAGACCACGCCCTTCAGGTAGGCCCGTTTAAAGTCTTCAAACACCATGTCGTCAGGGTCACTGCAAAGGTCAGAGAGAAAGGTCAGAGAAAGGTCAGAGAGAGGCCTGGAGAGCCATGTGATGGCCACACAACATGACGAAACACGTTTTATTTGTTTTCTCTGATTTTTAAAGTTTTAAGACTGAATAGTTGTGCCCAAACAGACAATCTTACCTGTCCTTTGCTGCAGGTCAGAAGCAGCAGAAGAAGAACGAAAAGAGGATGTGAATAGTCAATCTGAGGCAATCAAATGAAAGAACCCTTTACTTTGAAACAACGAGTCCAGTTTGGCTTCACCAATCTGGTAGGCGGAGCTACATACATCTGAGGGTGGGGCTGCAGAGGGGATATGACGCATTTCAAGTCTTTACCTGGTTCTGATTTTGGATTCATCAGTTTGAAGGGCACCTCCACAGAAACCTCACTGTGAAACACACAGAGCTGTGAGCCTCCACGTCATACAAGACACACAAACTGTCAGTGTCGAGGCATGTACGTACCTGGACCCCACCGTCCTGTTGGTTAGCAGAGACACAGTCAGTTAACATTCATCTACAACTGCAGATGATTTGCTGCTGAATGTCTCCAAACATATAAACAAACTGAAAGCAGAGGTTGACTCACCCGGAGGCTATCATCTTCAGTACCACCTTGTAGGAAATCAGCATCCCCTGGACCTCTTTCAGCACCTCCTGCTTCACACTGACACAGAGAGACAACACTCAGAACTCCTCCCTGGTCCGTCAGTACCGCACAGTACCGTGACACCGTGTCCCTACATGCTGGACGAAGCCAGGTTGGTGTCTTCATGTTTCAGTCGTCCGTCCAGAGCGATTCCTCTGCGGTCCTTGTTGTACGCCAGCAGAGGGTACAGAGTGTACTCCTTCTTCAGTGTGGTACCAGAGGGAACCGAATCCCTGGGACGTGGATCAGAACCTCATGAACAATACAGCGCCAACAGATAACCGGTAATTCAGAACGTTCACCAGACACCGAGGACACAAACACTCACTCAGTCTCTTCTTTGGCCACAGATTTCACATATTTGTCGTTGGAGTAAAGCACTACATTGGTCACCTGCTCAACTGAACACAGTCAAGAAGAAACAATGATGAGAACAGACAGGAAGTGATAACTTCATATACAGGTATCCAGAACAACAGTTCAGAGGTATAAACGTTGCTTTATACAAGCAAAGTTGTATAAAGACAAGAGTGCATACAGGACAAATAGTTACGTAAAGGTAACTATTTACCTTTACGTAAATAGTAAAGGTAAATAGTTACCTATTTACCTTTACTATTTTATAAGATGTCTTATAAGACAGCTGGGAACAGAAAATCACCAGGTGTATAAAAGATAGGACAGGAATATAAAGCTGAACACAGGTGTGTAAAGGTGAGGACCGACTGTGTAAAGGTTGGTACAGGTGTACAACCGGAGGAGAGAGACAGGTGTGTGTATTTGTAAGCATAAAGTTAAGGACAGGTGTGTACAGGTTAGCCCAGGGTATGTAAAGCTGAACACTGGTGTGTAAAGGTGTGGAAGATGTTTGGATGTGGAGGAAGGAAGAAGATCTCACCTGACAAACTGATGTCTTTGATGTTCCTGCTAGAGGAGTTGGTGATTTCAACGTTAGCTTTGACTGGCTCACCGTGGTAAAACGTCTGCAGACAGACAGGTGAGTGGGAGAGACAAGATTATTGTGTCCATAAACTTTAAAATGTGAAGAATATCTTCTGGACGCCTCATTAGAAAGATGTCCACTGGTTTGAAAACCTCTGAAGAAGACACTGAGTGCAACTTCCTTCTTCTCAAAATACAAACAAAAATGGAGTGTCGTCAGATTTCAGTGGTGTGAAGATTTTGCTTTAGTCTTTGGCTAAAGACCACGAGCCATTTCTCCTGCTAACGCTAGATTAGCATTATTTGTTTGTTTGTCTACTTCCTTATCTTGGAGCTGGTCTGCTTGGCGTTCACATATGCATTGGAACTGCACCAGAGTTCACTTCAACTGAACCCAGACTGAGGTCTGTATGCGGACCAGAGTTTGCTATTCTGCTTAGAGTTTGATTATGTGTTCATTCATGGTCTCTCCCAACATGGCTAGCTCTTGTGTTTTGAATGAACTTTAGCCCAGACCATGGAGAGTTTGTCTCACATGGACTGATCCCAGAATCGGGTCGACTGACCTCTTTGGGAAGGCTGAGCTTGACATGTAGAGGATTTTCAGACATCAAGAACTCAAAGGTCATATCTGCGAATGGAGCCACTTCAGTGTTCTCTGGACTGAACTGGATCTTTCGGATGGTGAGACGAACTGAGCTCCTGCAGAAAAAGATAAGAAGCATGTGATGCAACACTGATGCAGTGAATCCAGGTCCGGTAAACAAACTCACTGTTTATCAATCTTCTCGTCCTGATTCTCCCCACAGAACGCCTTCACCTCGAACTCCACCGCACATTTCTGGCCAACACAAACACATGATGGGAGGTCAGACATCAGGAGGGACAGAGACAGATGGATGACGGTATGGACGATATCAGGGAGGATCTGTTACCTTTCCCACATCATTCGGACCGGGCTGCAGACTGACAGAACACGGCAGGTTGTCTGGAAACTGAAAAGGTTTTATTGTAGATGATCTCCACTGTCAACAACAATTCAGCTGATGTCTGAAAATGTTTCATGATTTAAATGAGGAGCATCACGATCTTGGCTCTGGGTCAGATGTGATTCTTGGTCCGACCTAAACTCTTTCTGAGACCTCAGACCAGGAGAACCTGACTGGTTGGATCTCTGTCCTTTATCCTCTCTCTGTCTACAGTTGGATTTGAGTCCAAAATTTGACTTTTGTCCTAATTTAGATTTTAATACTTGGTCAAACCCAGCTTAGGTTTTACAACAGACACCTGACCTCTGCCTGGTTCAGAGCAATATCTGGTGTAAGGCCAGACTTTGGACTGGACAGACCGCAGTCTGACTTCATCCCTCACCTCGAAGAAGAAAGGGTAGGCGTTGTCTCCTAGTTTGTGCAGAAGCTTCTGCTGGACCCTGGTGTGGGTCAGCTTCTCTTTGTCCTGCAACTCTGGGTAAACCTGCCGGGTCACCACGAACAGGTCCCTCCTGAAGGCCACGCCCATCACGTCCATGTCCTGACGGCCGTATCGAAACGTGCACGAGAGCATCACATAAACTGGCAGAGACAGAAAACAATCAGGCTAAATGGAGACTGAGGTTCCCAAATACGATTTCTGAGAAGTGAGGATTAAAGCTCACCTTTCTTTCCTTTCATCTGTGCTGGGTCAATCACAATCACGCCGTCTGTGAGATGAGAAACAGGAGGTCCATTTCACTCAATGAAACGGTCCACACTGGGCTTTGCAGAAAAGACTCAGACTTTGGTGTGGTTCTGTTTAGATCCTTTAGGATTTCTGGGCAAAGTGTTTTCAGTAAAGAACCAAATATCCTTTCTCTACAGAGAAGACAAACAAACAAACAAACAAACTTCCCAATAATCAGGAACATCTAATGGTCAAGTTGGAGCTCACCGACTGGATCCACAGAGTCACAGTGATCCACAAAGTCTCTCTTGGCCATGTAGACGGCCACCTGTCAGACAAAACAGGGACACACATCAACATGGCTGCTTGTTCAAGATGACTTTACCTACAAATGGATAGCTGGGTTTTCTCAGCAGAACTTACCGACTTGTCTCTGGATACCTTCTTGAAGACAACGTGTTTCGGACTCATCCTGACCAACGGGTCTCAAACTAAAACAAAAATATTCAATCAAACTAGCAGCCCTGCTGGAGAACCGCCTGCTAGTCTTCAGAGAAACAAATCTGTTGAGAAGCAAGATCCACAGAGACTTTACCGTTTACACAGAATCAGGATCCAAAGATGTCCTGCTCTACAGAAAACTGGGCTCAAGCAGCCAATGAGATCTCTGCTTCTACAAAGATCCAAAGAGATCCAAGGATCCATAGCAGGTCGTGTATGAGAGCTGCTGTGCTGTAACTTTTAACCGTATCCCTTCTCCAACACGGCTGAACTGAACCATCTGTAACCAGGCGTCTGCAAAGTCACATTTGATTCAGTGGGAGAGACGGGATACATAAGCTGCCCTCCTGCAGGCTGTTTTCAGACTAACATCTTGATCCACCAAACAATCACAAAGTGTCTTCTTTTCAAAATGGAAGTGACCACGCCCCCTTTTTTCACCACGACCTGGAGCAGATTCAGGTGAACTCCTGCAAATGGTTCAACATGTGACAACCTGAAAAAGACGGAGACTCTGGAACCTGACAGGAAAATAAAGCTTTTTGTGTCCAGGTCTTATTTTCCTTCTTAGCCAAACCTGATGTTTCCATGGAAACTCTTATAAAACAGCTGGGAACAGAAACTCACCTGAAGCAGTAGCCGGGAAGAGGATGAAGGACGCCTGAGATGGAGTCGACTGCAGATGAAGAAGCTTGTTCAGCAGCTGATCACATGTATTTATAAAGTCTGCACACAGCGTGGTCAGCATGCTGATCATTACTCTGTAATCCCGCAGGCAGATCTGCAGCTCTGTTTACTGCATCCCACATGCACGCTCTCACGTGCACACTGGAAACTCCACAGGTAAACTACAACTGTTCTGACAGGTTAAACTGAGCTGCAGTTGGTTTGGGGAATTTTGTTCTGCTGTAAACGATGAGCAGATCTCCATCTGCTGACGTCTTGGCAACATTTTTATTATGAAATTTGAAATTGAGGCCCAGAACTTGAGCTTCATTATCGGCTCCATCCCTGCGACTTCCTGTTTTAAAACCAAACCAGCTCTCCTCTCTATTGATCTCCATTCATCTATATTTTATGTTTGCTGTTGTTTCTGGAAGAGTTGCCGTTCTGAGTTGTTTTTGCTTTGGTTTGCCTGCTTAAACAGACCTGAGGAACATATTTTTATAAATGTGGAATCTTGTCCAGGCATGTCGCCCAGCATGATTCTACTGATTTCCATGTCAGAAAACTGAAAAAAAAAGAAATGTATGAAAGTAAGAATAGAAGTAAAGACGATGCAGCTGAGACTTTGCTCCGTCTGTAACTTATAACAATGCAGGATGACAAAATAAATTACCTTCAACCCCCAGAAGTCATTGTGACATTCAGGGAAACATTTTTTGCTAAAACTCACCAGGATGCAGCGACGGTGTGAATGGTAGCAGCTGAAAGTCTCATGTTTTATCCAGTTTTACTTTTAAAGTATTTGCTTCAGAATGGATGAAGTCTCCCGCCGGGTGTGGGTAATTTTAATTTTGGCCCTAATTGTGCACCATACATCATCACCATTTATAAAAGTGTTGCCATCTGGATGGTTCGTTTTTTGTGTTTGGTGAAATGAGGAGGAGTGATCAGATCAGAGGTTCATCCATCAGGATGAAGGTCTGAACTGGGAGTTTGGCGTTTTTTCTAAATGCAAACTGGAATCAGGAGGAAAAATAATGTGTTTAAAAAGTTGAGTTTTTAGGTAATTATGGAAGATTTCTGATTTCCAGGAAATTCGACCTCAGGAGACACATGACAGGAAACTGTAAAGATTCTCCTCTGGGTGATTACAATAAATGCTTGTGGGAAATCTGTTCAATCTGCAATAAATGTAAAAGTTAAATCTGAAATCTTTAACTTGCAATTTCAAAAATATGTTTGTTTTTACAAACTTGATGACAAATGTGAAGGTTAAGAGATAATTCTCAGGGAATCCGGTTTTATTTGGAGCCTTAGCTGGTCTAAGCTTTATGTTTCTGCTTCATTCAACCATTAGTATGAGTCCGTGTCGGATCAGAACCGGTTCTGTGAGCTTCCGGTACGATCAGAGCAGGATCATGTTTATAACATGCCGACACGCGTGATCAGGACGAGTCTCTGCTGAGCTGATCAGCTGAGACAGAGTCAGCAGTCTGAGTGCTGACAGCAGCTAAACTCTCTCTCACACACACACACACACACACACACACACACACACACACCTTCAACTCTTATCTGGACTGAACCAAAGCAGAACCATCTGCCTCTCTAGAACCGGGCTTCAGGCCTCGACTTTCTGTATAAGATGCTATAGATCTACAGAACTAGATGGGACCCAAATGGCATCATGAAGCATTCAAGGACAACCTGTAAACTCTATAATCAATGTTGAAATAAAACTAAAATGTATCTTTAGGAAAAACTAAAGACACGTTTTAGTTTTATTAGACAAAGTTCAGCTTTTCTCTGAACATTTCTGCTTTGTGTCTCCTCAGCCTATTCAATAATGTTATTACATAATAATAGCTCCAGTATTGATCTGTATTAATCAATTTTCTTTCTGTATTCACCAACAATATGATGGTCATCATGGTTCATTTCCATGATTACGTCTGAGAAATGATTGGCACCCAGCTGTGACTCCACCGTCGTCCACTTTACATTTCAAATGGATATTTTATAAAACTACATTAATGAAACTGATGAGACTTTTTAAGCACAAATACAGAATAAAGCAGCTCAGGTCAAACTGAGTCTCCCTCCAAGAACAGATTTTATCTCAATGGACGTCCTGGTGGAATGAAGCTATTATAATAAAATAAACAGTTTGCTAGTTTAGTGAAGGATCAAACTGAATCCTCTACAGATTCAGATGTTAGAGTTGTGTTCATGTTCTGACCCAGGCCAACGGACCCGACCGCGGTTCTGCAGTTTGAACGGTCAGGTGGCTTTTTATGCCACCGATCTCAGAAATGTTCGGTGGAGAGTTTCATCATTTAAAACAAAAATAAAGTGATGAGAAAATCAGTTATTCATTTAGCTGTTGAATAATTCTGCACATGTTCTAATAAACCCAAAACTACATGTCACCTTCTGAAACACTGATAAGAACTGAGGTGAGCAGGAATCTCCTCCATGTCAGCAGGAGTTTATATTTCACAGAAACTCCAACGTGGGGAAAATAACTGAAACCATGCAGAGGCTCCCAGAGCCGGCGCCGGGTTCCTGGACCGTCAACCCGACCCGACCCACCGGGATGCAGCAGAACACCTGAGGATTGGTCTACTGAGTAAAAATCAGAACATCTTGAGCAGCAAGCGCCACAAACTGAAAACCTGGAGGTTTGTGTCTCTGCAGAGCTAAAGCAGCCAGCTGGAAACGGGGTTTATTTTTCCCAGTGGTCAGTAAACGCAGCGTGAGCGGCTCGTTTCAGGTGGTTTGGGTTTAATGTTTCCCAGCCAACTGAAAACATGAACAGAAACAAGCAGAAAAACTACAGACCGATTAGTGTTTATGGATCTGAAACATGATCAGGCCGTTTCCATGGTAACATTTCAAAGGCTGCTTCTGAAGGAACCGGCAGCTTTCCCAGAATCGCTCCGGGAATGCTCAGAGGCACTTCAGCAGCTGTGTTGTGTGTGTCAAACAGACCAACATCCACTCTCAAAGTTTTAATCTTCATCTGTTTCAAACCAAGCCGTTTCCTCCTTTTCCTCAGCCTTCATCAGCTGTCCATTCAGCCTCCAACCAGCAGGTGGCGCTCAGAGCCAGCTCTTCTTCTGTCACAGTTAAATTGACTGAACATTAAAAGCAGCTTCATCAGGAGTCCAGCGGCGTCCGGTCGTGTTGGCTCCGCCCCCTTCCTGGGCTCCGGCCAATCACATGTCAGACCACAGGATGGCTCTGCTGCCCTTCTCCACGCTGGCGACGTACGTTCCCGACGGCGACCAGGACACAGAGTTGATGGCCGAGCTGCGGGGCGATGACATCATCAGCGTGAACAACAGGTGGTCTGATCCAGCAGAACCGGGTCGGTCCAGTTCTTACCTGTGGTTTCGGTCCAGAGTCCGGTCCAGTTTCCCCGTCAGGACGTTCCAGACGTAGAGAGCGCCATCTGCTGACCCGCCGGCCACGTAGCTGCCGTCAGGACTGACCAGAGAGAACCGGACAGGTTAACAGCGTTTCTGGTCGTTTATCAGAACCGTTCTGACGTTCAGCTCACCTGAAGGTGACTCTGGTCCAGTCGGCTCCACATTTGAACCCCTGAGCACTGAACACACACACACACACACACATCATGATGATGACGATGACAACAGCTGTGATGAAGAGTAACTGAACTCCAAACTGCTCGTTAAAGGCGCCATCTTTAAGTTTGTGACGTTTCATTCTGTAATATTTGGCCCAAACCAGTGAGAGGAAAATCCTGATGCAGCAAAGAGGAGCTGAATGTTCCCACCGAATTCAACAGATGAATTCATCCGCTGATCTGATTCCACCTGGACGTTCGTTGGTTTCTCACCTGAAGGTCTGCCGGATGGCGTTGCTGCGCAGGTCGATAATCTTCAGCACGTCGTCTCTGGAGCAGGTCAGCAGCTCGCTGCGGTCGTGGTTCAGGTCCAGAGACGTCACCCGGCCCAGCAGCTCCATCTCCCGCACGATGCTCTCCGCCCTGAGCACAGGTCGCCAGGTCAGGCTGGCTCAGCCAATCAGAGGCTCAGCAGCTCATCACGTGATCACCTCTGATCAGAACCCACCTGATGTCCCAGAACCGGACCTTCTTATCGAAGTGTCCGCTCATGACGCACTGCTCCGTGCAAACGATGTCGTTACAGCTGGAGCCGGCGAAAACCGTCTTCATACCTGGCAGGTGGAGACAGGAGGAGACAGGTGAGGGGACAGGTGAAGACAGGTGAGGGGACAGGTGAAGACAGGTGAGGGGACAGGTGGAGACAGGTGAGGGGACAGGTGAGGAGACAGGTGAGGAGACAGGTGAGGGGACAGGTGGAGACAGGTGAGGGGACAGGTGGAGACAGGTGAGGGGACAGGAGGAGACAGGTGAGGGGACAGGTGTGACCGATGACGTACAGACTTTGCTGCGCAGGTCCCACAGTTTGAGCGTTCGGTCGTAGCTCCCAGACACGATGCGGGCGTTGTCCAATAGGAATCGAGCAGACAGAACCTTCCCGCTGTGACCCGTCAAGGTGTGCTGGAGGACAGGTGAGGACAGCTCAACACACACCTGATGCACACTGACTCCGCCCTCTGTGGAGCTCGTTAGCGATGATGATTTAGACCAATCAGGACTCACCCTCAGTCTGTAGTCGTCCATCGTCCAGATTCGACTGGCGAAGTCGTTGGACGCGGCGAGCAGGTAGGAGCCCTAAAAAAAACAAAGAAAACAGGTGAGCAAGAGCAGGTAACCATGGCGACAGGGACCGGCAGTAACAGACTTACAGCGCTGTCGAAGTCGATGCTGGTGATTCCTGCGTTGCTGCCGGTCAGAGCTCCTTTAGCCTCACAGCGACCTGAACACACACAGTAACGCTGCGCTGTGATTGGTTGGCAGTAAAACAGGTTCTGGTTGGTCGACTGACAGTCAACGTTTATAACCCAGACTCTGCTCAGACCGTCAACGTTACTGTAGCTGAAACATGAAGCTCCTGATTCACTGCGCCAGCATTAGCAGAGCTGATGAATGAGGCAGCGATGGCGCCACCAGCAGTTGTGGAGGAGTATTGCGGATAAAGACACCTGTACTGGTCCAAAACCTGGATTCTTGGAGGAAAACCTTTGTTTTTCTCACAAATGTTTTTCTAATGCACTAATAGCAGAGCTAAGTTTTCATTTAGCACTTCAGCTAATTTTTGAAACTGTTTAAACTCTACAGCGCTAGTTTACCTGGTTGCTTTGTAAACCTGTTGGTTTAGCGGATTAGCATTATTATCTTATGCTAAATTTCATATTGGTTTAACATTAGCTCCCATGCTGGTTTAGTGTTTTAGCATTAGCAGAGCTCATGTTTCATTTAGGGTTGGAGCAGGAAGCGGTGCCCACCTCTAGTGCCCCATTTCTTCTCACCAAGTTCTAGACATGTAATTGAAAAACACCATCTTCACAGTCTCCGTCAGCTGCCTACGCCCCCGAATACTCTGGTACAGTAATCTGATTACAGTGGCGATGAAGGTCTCAGCTTGAAAACTTGAGATCAGCTTCCTCTTCCTCCTCTGCCTCCTGATGCTCCTTCCTGATTGGTCATGTTGGATCAACACCACAGGGAGGCTGCAGGTTCTCAGCACAGCCTCTCAGTGATGTCACATCCTGTGTGATGTCACATCCTGTGTGTCAGCAGCTGCTGGGCCCATGGCTGCATGACTGGAGCATGATGGGAGCAGAGAGCGAGCCGCTGGGAGCCGGAGGCAGCAGAGGATTATGGGAATCAGACCTTTTACAGCTCATCACTGACCTTCAGCTGGTGGGCGGGGCTTAACGTTGAGGTGTTGCCGTGTGAAGCTCACCTGAGACCACCTCCCACAGCTTCACCCTGCGGTCCATCCCCCCGGTTGCTAGGAGACGGGAGCCGGGGCTGAACCGGACGGTGTTCACCTCTCCATCATGAGCTTCCTGTGGAGCAGAAACAGTTCGTCCTCAAATTGTAGAGAGAAAAACCCATAAAACTCAGAAAACTAAAAAACTGCTTCAGAAATCCATGAAGAATTTCCCATATAAACACGCTGCAGTTAAAAACGGCCATGAAGAGCTGCTGTCAACCATCCCCATGGTGAAAATGTAGCACATTGTTGATTCATCACTGATATATTGAGTAATAATTCTGTTGTTACTCTGGTCAGTAGTTAATTCAGGATATGTAAAATAGAAAAGCTATCTCTAATTCTTTAGCAGATATCGTAAAACAAACGTTCTCTAGTCTTTATTTGTTTTCATCTAACTTTAATGTAATTTCACTAGTTGAATCTTAAGCCTCCATGTAAAAATAGACAGTGAATTGGAATTATGACGAATCAAAACAAAACGTGAGAAATCTCCAATTCCCTTTATGACTAGTCTTAATTTAATAGTTGATGTATGAAATAAATATTCCAGATGGTCAGTAATTTATTGTAGATATCTTGAACTAAAGCTTCGGTAAATCTGAGGCCAGGATGTAATTAGAGATATCTCAGCCATCTGAAAAGTGTCTAGTCATGAACTAATTTCAAATATCTGAATGCAACTGTGGTGAAGATGATTTTATGTTAAAAAGCTTGCCATAGGACAGGCCCGAGCACACAGCCTTGGGGTTCACCAGCAGGGACGGTTGGGAGTTGATGAGGACTTGATGTTTTTTTATGTTTGGTTTTTGTTGCCTTCGTGACCATCAGGTTGATCAGAACCAGAACTTCCAGTGAGGAAGTCCGGCCATCTGATTGGTTCCTGTCGGCGCTGGATCAAACTCACAAAGACGTGCAGCGCCGTGGTCGGCACCCGGACCTCCGCACAGCCTCCCGACGGCGCCTCGGTGGTTTCTGGAGACGTGCCCAAGGAGTTCGCCGACCGACGCCTGCTGAGGAGGAGAAGCGCAGCGTCATCCACTGAGCATGCTCAGACCAGCTGGAGCTACACTAACTGGTACCAACCCGAAGATGTTGGAGATGGAGTCGAGGAGCCCGCCCTGAGGCTGCTGGGACGTTTTCCTGCTGAACACAAACAGAACCAGAACCGTCAACCAAGAGCTGCCATGTTTGTTTACCCGTCATGTTTACGATTGGCCACCAGGGGCGCCGAGTCATGTTTCCGCTGGTGGATGCTCACTAGCTAACCGACCAGCGGCGCTAACGTTCAGACGATCACTTATTAATAATAATCATAATAAATCTGAAATCATGAAACCGTAACAGACTGAATGTTCGATTTGTCTGGGAAATGTCTGCGTGGTTTTTGGTGTTCCTGAACGTAATCTCTGCTTTGTCGGAGCTGTTGTGAGCCAGTTGCCACGGCAACAAGTCTGCATTCTTTTTTTTTTTTTTTAAAAGAAGAACTTTAGTGGTTTTGATTTGTTTTTCATCTGTTTATTTAATTTCTCTTTGTTGTGGCGCACTGCAGTCCTGTCGTTTCTAAAAGTTCAATATAAAAATAAAACCTGAACCAATTTTCTTATTTCTTCGTAGATCTTGGAATGTTCATTAAATTTCATTAATAAACATCTTCTACAGTTTACAACAATTAATTTGTCCAGTATAAAAAGAAACATTCAATTAGTCGTCTTTTTCAACTTGAAAGAGCTGACCAAATTTTATAGATTTATGTCCAGGATTAATTCATATTTAAATATCAAAACATCAGCAGTTTTCTTAACATTAATTTAATCCACATTTTATGGAAATCAGACAAGAAATAAAACATTTTTGTTGCCGATTCCTGCTGATCATACATCAGTCTGGTTTAGTGGACACGACTCAGTGCACAGTAATGACGCCTGCAGTGGCTAGCTACAGCAGCTAACAGGTGCTAACAGCAGCTAACAGGTGCTATCGTGGCACACCTGGGTGCCGGAGAATCATTGAATCTCACCTCGGCGTCCTGCTGATTGGTCGGTTTGGTGACGTTTCTCCGGCTCCCTTCCCTCCGTCCTCAGGCAGCACCTCGATGTCGTCCTCCCTGCGGAGTAAACACAGACCCGGGTTCATCACCAGAACCTTACTGGACCGGATCCGGGTCTACTCAGACAGGAAGTGGAGGTCACTGACTGTTCGATGGGCAGCGGCTCCTTGGCAGCCTCCGCCAGGTCCTTCTGCAGTTTGGCCTGTCTGCGCCTGGGACACAAACAGCCGCCATCACATCAGCGCTGAGAGGCCCCGCCCCTACACCACCCCGCCCCTCCGCCCCGCCCACCTCGTGTCCTTCTCGTTCTCGGCGTTGAGCCGGTTGGCCTCCAGGGCCTTCTCGGCCATCCAGCGGGACACCAGCTCCTGGTTGTCCTCCGACGTCTTCCTCAGCTTCTCCTCCAGGGCGGAGAAGGTGATCTGCAGCGCGTCGTACTCGTCCTTCAGCGTCTGATTGGCCATTTCCAGCTCCTGCACAGAAACAGGAAGTTACCGCGGTCACATGGTCGGATGGTAAAGTCATAATGCCGTTGCTGTTTCAGTGATGAAGGTCTCAGCTTGAAAACTTGAGATCAGCTTCCTCTTCCTCCTCTGCCTCCTGATGCTCCTTCCTGATTGGTCATGTTGGATCAACATCACAGGGAGGCTGCAGGTTCTCAGCGCAGCCTCTCAGTGATGTCACATCCTGTGTGTCAGCAGCTGCTGGGCCCATGGCTGCATGACTGGAGCATGATGGGAGCAGAGAGCGAGCTGCTGGGAGCCGGAGGCAGCAGAGGATTATGGGAATCAGACCTTTTACAGCTCATCACTGACCTTCAGCTCGTGGGCCGGGCTTATTTTGAAATTTGGGCTTTTATTTTGTAACCACTTCCTTCACATAATTGCAGCTTCTGGAGATGAAACTTCTCATCTCACAGGAGGAAGATACAAAGCAATGCAACTTATGGTGTCGTTTTTACAACTTGGAGCAGGTGATTAGCATCTCGGAAGGACACCTGACCTTTGACCCCAAATCCCAGAGGAGTTAAAATTTACCAATAATATTTATTAAATTAAATGTATTGCTACAGGTAATTGTGGATCCCTTTAAAGGCGAGGGGCAAAAGAGGTGGATTAGCAGCGCTAGCTAACATATGATGACATCATCCAGGAAGTGTTGATGTGGAATATCATCACTGCTGCCTGGATATTGAGCTGTTAACATGTCATGACAGTCTTTAGTTAGAAGCCTCTTGAGATTTGACTGCTACTGGAGATTCATCATCAGCAGATTAATTATCTTCATGAAGTCGTACCTGCAGGCTGCTCCTCAGATCCCGACAGTCTCCCTCCAGGCTGGCGATCTGCTGCTGGTACTCCAACATCCTGGAAGGGGAGAACCAATCAGCTGCTGATTAGACTCATAAGGCGTGTGTGTGTGTGTGTGTGTGAGAGAGACTCACCTGGCCTCGTTGCTCTGGATCTCTCGATCCTTCTGCTGGATTTGGTTGTTGAGTTCGATCACAGTCTGAGCCAACTGCAGGAAACAGAATGGTTACTGACTCCGCCCACTTTCAGAGGAACTTCCTGTTTTAAACACTCGACCCCTGAGCATCCAGCTACAGGTGTGTCCTGAAGGGACAGACTGGCTGCGCCCAGCAGGGACGCTGCTACAGCGGAACCTGAACTGGTTTCCAGTGACAGGTTCACAAAAAGTAAACTGGAGCTGAGAGCCGCAGCGCCTGCAGCATCCTGAGGGGGGCGCTGTCTCCAACAGAGACCCCGATGGACCAGAAACCCCTGCAGAGGAGCAGGGACGCCCCACAGCTCCTGAATGCCACGCGGACACTCAGGACGAGGACAGGCGACATCACTTCCTGTGACTCACCTCGCCTCGTTTCTTGTGCAGCTCGGTCAGCTCCTCCTGGTGGCGAATCCTCATCTGGGACATTTCCTGGTGCAGGGAGTCGCTACGGGACGAGTCCATGGAGCTGGACGAGACGGAGGACAGAAACAGAGAGGAAACAAGGGGACAGAGGATGAAGACAAACAACGTAAAGAGGACAGGATGTCTCGGGCTGGACTAACCAAGCTGAGACTCAGCTCCAGGGTGTCTCACCTGGCCTCATGTCCTCTCTGGACGTCATACTTCTCTGTCTGGTATCTCTCGGTGAGGACGGCCTGCAGGTCAGACTTCTCCAAGAGACGATTGTCTGAAAGACAAACAGCTTTAACCCCTCACTCTGTCCTCAGAGTGGGACACAGAGTGTCCTCAGAGCGTCCCAACTCACACTGCTGGACGATCTCCTCGAAGGTGTGTCTCTGGACTCTGTCCCGGAGCTTCAGCTGGTCTGAGATGTGTCTCTTCCAGCCGCAGTCGACCCGCCGCTCCGCCATCACCACCTGAAAGAGCGGCAGCAGTCAGAGAGACACAGTGACACACTGGGACAGACAGAAGGACGAGGTGCGTCTCCAACTGCTCTGTTTGGATCAGAACCTGAACTGTATTCCGTTTGTAGCAACAGAACCCGGTTCTGATCCATTTAAACCTGCAGTAGAAACCAGTTTCTCTCCTGAGGACAAAGTGAGCCCTCTGTCCACACATCCACCTCTCTGCTCATAAATCAGCTGTTTCACCCCGATGCAATCAGGTTACCATGACAACATAATCAGATAGGTTAAATTATCCTGAACTGGACCAGGATTTAACTAGATAACCGCGGTCCGGATGACAAACCTGCTCCAGATTATTGATCAGTTTTCCAAACACAAACGGATTCCGTTTAGATCAATGTTCCTTCCTACGGAGGCCGAGAGGTTTTGCGCTCATTAAAAGATTCACATAAACATGTTTACAAAGGAAGGAGCACGTGTTAATCAGGTGCAGCTCAACTGACCAGCGGAAACCAAAACAGAACCGGAACCAGTAGCAGGTTACCTGTAATCAGGGACTAACGCGCTGGTGGGAGAGTCAGGTGGGCCGAACCGGTTTGTTCCGGTCAGACAGAAACAACAGCAGAACCGCAGGTCGGTTCGGCCCTGATTTCCGATATTTTCCCAGTCAAATCAAAGTCAATTCTGGGTGAATCACAATGACTCAACACGTTAGCATCTTGCTAGCTACTGAGCTCCGCGCGCTCCGAGAGGAACAACTGTGACACTCACGGCGTGCACGCGCGTCCTGGCGCGAGCCCGGGGTTCCTGTGATCTCGCCGGTCACGTCACTGCGGTCCGATCACGGTACTAGGCGTTTAACGTTTATTTCCCGAACCAAAACCAAAACCAACAGCTGCCGCTGCTGCGCCATTTTGGCTCCGACCGATACTTCCGGGAGAGGCGCGGCGTGATGACGTCAGAGAGCCTCAAGCAGACCGACTTCCTCCTCCAGACTTTTTACAATCCAAATTCATAAATAAGCATTTTTAGGCTTTAAAATTTGTTAATTTATAAAATGTTACAGTTTATCCGCGTGACGTCTCCTATTAGGTTTTGTTTTAGACAAATTACATTATGAATATAATATTTGCCAAATAAAATAAAGTTTTTGACAGTTTTTTTAAATCGTAAAATATATAAAGTGCAACTTAATTTTAATGCCACAGTACAGTTAAAGGGTTGAATTTTAGTCAAGAAATGTTTAGCAAAAATACATTCATAGAAAAGATGTGAAAATGTTTTTAAGGCATTTGTTTCTCTAATTATTTATTTATTTAAACAAATCAAGCGTGATAAAAACTCTGAAAATTAAAGAACTGAAAAGAAACTTTGACATCATAAAAGAATAAATGACATTATTCCAACTTCTTTAGCAATAAGGCTTTGGTATCCATAATCTATGTTTGTCTTTGGTTAAATATTTGATCCAGTGCAGGTTGAATATTACGCTGTATTTGACGTATTGAAAACATATTTATAGAGCAGCCAACTGCTTGACCATAACCTTCTTTAAAGTCAATGTTACCGTGTTAATCATCAGCCTAACTCCTGTAATTCACCCTAACTCACCATTATTGTTTTACTGGACCAAACAGTGACGGATTGTGACCCAATCTTTTCTTATTGCTTAGTGCTGACTCTGTTTCCCAGCTGTTTGAGAACTGGACTCAGGTTCTGTGTTCTTATCTTTAACCCTCTTTAATCATCATGGACCCTGTGACATAGTGATAGAAAGTCCACAGATCAGGGGAGTCAAACTCCAGTCCTCCAGGTGTCCTGCAGTTTTTAGATGAGCCACAAGAACAAAACACTGGAAAGAAATGACTGAATTACCTCATTGTGCAGATCAGATCTCCAGAACCTTAATGACCCAATTATTCTATCCAGGTGATGCAGCAGAGGCTCATCTAAAGGTTGCAGGACCTTCAGCAACTCCCAGATCTTTACAACAGCCAGGATGATTGATCAGAAAACCTCCCTCCATCCTTCCAGTCCGCAGTCGATGCTTTTCCTGGAAAAGTGTTTTTATTGTTGCCTTTTTGCACCGACAGAAACTTGCAGCTGATCCTGAAGACGCTCATTAACCTGGTTTTACCTGCTGTTAATCAATAACTCTGTGGAACGGTGTAAATAAGGAACTGCTTCAGACTGAATTGGTTACATTTTATTTATTGTTTCTGTGGAGAATGATCTGCTTTTCATTCAGAATATTGATCACAACAGAATTTATAAAAGCTAGCCGATCAATAATCTGATCAGTAGCTAATAAGTGGTATTAAAAAGTAGCTCAATAAACTCCAGAATGACCCTTCTGAGATCAATAGATCAGATTATTGATCACAGTGACATTTTAAAAAGCAATAAAACTTCAAAGTGACAGTAGACTGGACAGATTCCCTGATCAATAATTAATAAAACTGACAGAAGCTGTTCAGATCTCAGCCTCCAGAGGGAACCAGACTGCAGGTGCATCATGGGAAATGGAGTTTAGCAGTAACAGTAATAATTTAGTGGTACGGTTTCCCACCTGCAGGCTGATTCTGTCACTTTCCGATCAATCAATACACATTGCTGTCATCAATAACCTACATATACAACTTCTATTAAAAACAGAGTAACATTTATAACTGAAAACATTCACCAACACTTAACTAATTATTGTAACCCCACTGAAAAATTACCAATAATTGATTAAGTGATCAAAACGATTTGTTGAATTGATTTAAGAAAATCAAAGTTTAATTTTAACATATTTAATTAAAACCGCCTGAGCTCCGATCTGTCAGCTGATCAACTCACTGATCAATAACCACATCAACCTTAAAGGAACAGGATCCTCCTACTGACAGCCAATCAGAGGCTCTGCTCCGACCTGTGGGCGGAGCCAGGAAACAGAACCAGTACAGTCCAAACATGACGAGGTGCTGTTCTGATGTATTGATCTGTCGGTAATCAGGAACTGGTTCTGATCGGCTCCTGTGAAGCTCTGGCTGTTTATGGACTTTGTGACGGGATGTTAGAATCTGATTGGTGCCGATATCTGAAGAAACACTCAGAGCTCCACAGGAGATGAAGTCCAGAACCAGAACATCTGTAGAACCACAGAGACGTTGCTGGTTCGGCTGCAGACAGGAAGTTTAAATGTTTCTCTTTGAAAGAAACACCAATAATCACGTGTATGAATCATTACCAATTGATGATCAGTAATAATCAATTACTCTGAGGAGCTGATCCGTGTCTGGAAATTTAAAATCAGGGTTGAATCGATTTTAGTCAGGAGACCTGGACAGGAACCCGGTCCCTGCGGACAGGACCAGCTGTGATTTGGGTTGAACTTTGAACCTGGAGAGTCTCTGCGAATCAAATGGCTCCTTTAATGAGGTGATCAGTAATCAATAGAGGTGATCAATGACAAATCTGCCAGAGCTCTTATGCTGCAAGGAGAAGAAAACATTTTATTGACGCTGTGAGCTCCGCCTTAGAACTGAAGCTCCGCCCCTTTGATGGATCCCTGTTAGAAGAGAGAGCGGGTCAGTTCTGAGTCCGAGCCCGGTGGACCCGGACCCCTCAGGCCTTCGGTTCCGGTTTGCAGCTCTCCGGGAGGCTCAGCGAGTCCTGAGACGACAGATCGTCGGTGATCAGCCCCCGCTTGTCGCTGGGAGGCAGGAAGAGCTTCAGTCAGACACCGTAAAGAAATAATCCTCAGTGATGCAGACGCAGGCCAGCAGGGGGCGCCACTAAGCTCACCTGATGGAGGAGTAGCGGCGGATCTGTTGGCGGCGTCTCACGGTCATGATGACGAGCGTGGCGAGCAGCAGGGCGGAGATTATTGCCAGAGTGACGAAGAGGAAGAAGGCTTCAGGAGAGAGGAGATGAAGATCACACTTTACTTTTATTTTGAAAACACCTCACAGGAAGTTTAGGGTAAACTTCAGGTCACCCTTAATTACAGACTAATGACCTTTATCATTAGGTCAGTCTGGAACCGATTACCAATGATTGATCAGGTCAATCTGTAAGTTGGACGACTTTTACTCTGAAAGTCCTAAATGACAGGATATCCTCCATTAGTAAAAAAACAAAAAGATTCTTGAGCAGCTGAGCAAGTCCAGCTACAGTCAGTGTGGGTCTCATCCAACATCTGCCACAGATCCAACCTGGTCCAACACTTTGATATCTGTGACAGTAGAGGTCACAGGTCAAACTGAATCCTCTACGCTGATGACACCTTTATATATCCTCCCATTTCCTGCCTACTTCTCCTGATTACAGGATCATTTCACCAACATCTAATGAGCTTTTTCTGGTCCCCGTTCAGGTTTAATAGAAACCTAGAATGAGATTTTATCCTTGGATGTTGTTTAAACTGATGGTTTCAGAGACAACCTGACCCGTTTCTTCTTTACTGCAACAAATCCTCATCAGATTAAATTGTTCACAATGTTTGATTTTGCATGGACAAACCTGCTTCAAAAACTATTTTCAGCTTTATTAAAAAATGTAAATGTTTCAGGTCTTTGAACAACTGAAGCAGAACCAGAACCGACGTGGCTTTGATCACTTTGGAGAGAAACATGAAAATAATCACAGCAACTTGAGGACGAACACTCAGGAACTCACCTGCAGTCCATCTGCTTCTGGTTTCTTCATGACCATCGAGTCGACCTGCAAGACAAGGAATGGGTCAAATAACCAGGAGAGAAACGGGTGAGAGAAATGACAGGTCCTCAGCTCTTCTCATGAACAATCTGATGGACCCGGTCCTTACCTGCCCCACCGCATGCAGACATGCAGTACTCCTCAGACTCAAACCTGTTGTCGTTCCCACCACAACCGCCGTAGAGGAAGGACTTGCAGGAGGCGGAGTCAGAGTCATAGTAGAACATTGGGAAGGCGCCGCGGCACCTTCCAGTCTGATGACTCAAACTGCAACGATCTGACAAAGATGCACAATAATTACTAACCAAGTCCCTGGAGCCGAAGAACAGCATCATGTCCAGCCAGTTCTCTCACACCTGTGTTGTCTTCTGGGATCTTCTTGGAGGAAGGCAGGACAGAGAGTCCTACAGCAAACAATGGGCCATTAGTTCCAGCCTGCAGTGTTGGAGTGTTGAGGTAGAACTAGACCTGGTACCTCACCTGTACAGGTGGACTCGCATTGGTCCTCATCCAAGTAATTGTTCTTGTTTCCTTGGCAGCCGCCGTAGAAGAAGGTCTGACAGACGCCCGTCTCTTTGTTGTAGTACCAGCGCTTAATGGAAGCTCTGCATGGACCCTGCTCATACTCCGCTTCACACAGCTCTGCGGTTGGACAACAGCAACCCAAAGAATCAACAGGAACCCCCCAAAATCCCAAAGAGATCCTCCAAAACAAAGGAATCTAGAGAAACCCAGAGGAACTCCAAAGCATCCTTCCACACATCAAGGAAGGATGCTGTAACTCAACACAAAATCACGGTGGGTTTCACTGGTCCCACTGGGCTCAGCAGAATGTTCCTCCAGAACCAAACCCACCAGAACACTTTGTGAGGAGGGAGACGTACCTGCGAACTGATCAGCTGAGATTTCTGCAGGAAACAGAGAAAGAGTTCAGTGAGTAAAAGGTTCATCAATCCAAACTTCTCAGCTTCTTACAAACTGCAGTCCGGAACCATAAACGGACCCGTTTGTTAGTGGAGTTAAACATTGATCTTTGACCTATGAATAAATTGCTGTTTAACCGAGTTGGAGGAGACTAACCGGCCTTGCGCAGGGGGGCCATCCGAGGGGCTTTGGGAGCCGATTCTGGAGCAGAAGTTGGGATTTCTTCAAGCAGAACTGAACCTGAACACACAAGTTATTAATGAGACATTAGCAGGTCAGATAAAAGCTTCACATCGATTATTCGTGGTCCCTCTCGGATGTTTTGTTTCACAACATTTCTCAGATGAACTGCAGAAGTTCAGCAGTTCAAGAGCTGCTGAACTTGAACACATTTCCTCTCAGATCCTCGTTGCTGTTTTCTCTGCAGGACAAATAAAGCAGCTTTTGTCTGCAGCCCCGCCCTCCCTCCTGTTGTTGTTGGTTATATGAACTGGGAGTGGCGCTGCCTATCTGGACCCTCCCAGTTTGCTTTAAGATAGCATGCGGTCATTCTGATGATCCAAAACAAACAGAGAGACGCCGTCTGATTTTCAGCCTGAGGCTGAAGGAAGCAGGAAGAAACCAGACCCACCTGAAATCTGAACCACTAAGTTTTCATGTTTCCCTCAAGCTTCCTGCAGCTCAAATAAATCAAACTTCCTCATTTTACTCTAGCACCAGTAAAGTTTGGCTGGAATCTTGTCGGATTATCAGATGTGATCCAGAATCCAAACCTTCATGCAGCCGGTCCGGAGCGGTTCTATGTTCAGTCACAGGAGGTCAAACCCATCAGCCGCTCAGTCTCTGGGATTTCAGACCTTTATTTTGGGTCGTTGTCAAACAGTGGAAAGAGTTTCACTGGATCAGATCTGACAATTCAGCAAGTGCAAACTGAAGTTCAATTCCATCGTTCTCCAACGCCACGCGTTTCCTAAGGTTTTTATCTCCAGATGGTTTCTGTGCTCTAGCCATGAAGACCAGACCGCTGGCGGGCCAGTGAGCGGACCTTACCGGTGACGCCGCTGCAGGCGTTGTTACACTCTTCCTCGGACTGGAAGTTGTTGCCGTTACTCTGGCAACCGCCGTAGATGAAGCTGGTACAGGTCTGGCTCGTCACGTTGTAGAAGAACCTGGAGAACGCCCCGCGACATGGACCCGTCTTCTGAGGCAGACGGCAAATATCTGAGAGACGGGAAGTGGAGTTTTAACACTGAGGTCTCCTGTTGGAAGGATCTTACATATTTACAGGAAAACTGGATGCCAAATGAACTGAAAGTCACCAACGCTTCTTTCCACTTTTCAGTTCTTTTAGTTAACTAACTAACCCGACCCACATCACTCCTGAAGACCCCTCAGTTCTCGGTCTGTAGACTATGGTTCTGTAAGCTTAGGGTGGAGCGACTGTCGTCACGACAACGTCTATTGACAGAAAAACATCAGCTTACAACAAGAAAAACTTGTTTTTCATCGCACTGGATTGACGCCAAGTTGGGCATTTGGGTTAAACCCGGCTTGTCCAGTGAGAGTCCAATTGGTCTCCTGAATGACCATAAACTACTAGACGATCCGCTCAGGGGAAATGAGGCATTATTTAAATTGTGGGTCGTTTCTCATGTGAAATCTGATATTACCAAAGTTTTCATGTTTCTTTGGACTTCGTCCTCCTAAATCCTTTTGGTCAATATCAGTTTTATTTGTGTAATTCTTTTAATCAAAATTCCAGAGTTTTACACACTGTTACCATTTACTGTTGATTGAACCAAGTCTCAGCAGAAAGCTGTGGAAACAGTCAGTTTAATAATGAGGACTAATCGATCCAAACATTAACTTCAGAACATCTGGTGTCTAAAACCAAACAGTTTTTGTTTCTGCTTTCATCTCAACAGGAATAATTCACAGCAAATTCCTTTGTAACCAGCAGGGGGCGACATCCCAGGCTCATTATGTAAGTAAACTTTATTTTAGTTTTCTGGACAATCACTGATCTTTAACTCATCTGACCTGAATATTCTGATTGGTTTTGTTGGAAAAGTCACTAAATACAGAGTTTGTAAGTAACAAGTTACATTTACTTGACTAACTAAATGTACTTCTAGGAGTATTTTACTCCACTGTACTTTGTATTTTTACTCAAGTAACTTTATTATGAAGTATTGCTACTTTTACTTGAATAAATTCTGGATACTTGACACAACAAGCTTGTTTT
The DNA here is from genome assembly GCA_903067055.1 of Poeciliopsis paucimaculata. Taxonomy (NCBI): domain Eukaryota; kingdom Metazoa; phylum Chordata; class Actinopteri; order Cyprinodontiformes; family Poeciliidae; genus Poeciliopsis; species Poeciliopsis paucimaculata. Next base: position 37,965 of record CAEGAD010073034.1, read on the forward strand.
AACCAAAAATTCACCAGACAAGCAGTTTCTGTTTAATAAATTTTATATTGAAAGAAATTTGCCTGGTTTTGATTATTTATATGAATTGTTTTCTTTTTCGTCTTTAAAATGGCAAAATTTTCATTCAACTTTATATTTTGTTTCATCTGATGATGTAATATTTAAATATTAAATGATTGATGTTTTGATTAGTTACTCAGAACAATCATAGCTAGGCCTGCTGCAATAATCAAATCAATTAATTGCATTATAAATTAAAACAATAATTTTTATTTACATTAAATAAAATGTTTTGTTCTATTTCTACAAAAAACTGGATGGTAAAAGTTTTCAGCCTGGTGTTTTGTCCTCTAAACCTTTTTTAAAGGACACCATCAGTTTAAAATGGTCTCACAACAACAACGCCGATTCATCCTTCTGAGGAAAACGCAAAGTTCTTGGAAATGTAAACAGGAAGTGATGTCAGAAACATCAGAAGTGGGCTTTGTTTACCGGAGGCTCCGCCCCCACCTGAGAACAATCCAATCTGATCTCGAGGAACACAAAGGTGAGGCCAGGTGTGTGAAGTGATCACACTCTGCTCCGAGCCTGAGGCACTGAGAGAAACGGCGAGCTAGTCAGAACCAGAGGAACTGGTTGGACCGGAACCAGACCGGCTCTCATACCTGAGCTGAGCCTCAGTCAGCAGCGAGTCAACTGGTGGAGCTTTAATTACATTTTAGAGGGCGTTTGCTAGTTTTTAGTAGTTAAATATCGTTTAGTTTTACTTTAGCTTCTATTAGTTACAGTGGTAGTTGTGGTTTTTTCATACATAAGTCCATTAAGTTAACTATAACAGTTGAATAAATAAAAAAAATTAAAAAAACTACAACTAACTGGAACTATATTATGCAGTTTCTAAAAACTGTGTAATTTGTTGACAAATTACGGCACTCTATGCTCCTCCAGGTGGCTACGCTACGCTAGTTCACAAAACGGCGACATGCATTTTGAAAACGGTGTTTTCTGTTGAGTATTTATTATATAAAACCACCTTTGTGAATTCTGTACATAAAAATTATCCAAAGTATGAAAGAACTAAAACACTGAACTAATTATTAAAAACTAGCAAACACACAAACTAAACAACTAAACTATAATGAAACCCCAAAACTATAACAACCCAAATACTCAACAGAACATAAGAGTTTAACAAAATGGTTCAATTATTGCTGAACTCCCAACTGACTGATGTTTTACCACAACTGTTGCCGTTTTACGGACTAGCGTAGCGTAGCCGCCCGTAGGGGTATGGAGCGCCGTAATTTGTCGACAGCTGACATCAACTACTAATAAAGGCTAATAAATGGATTCATAATCAGAAAAACAAAGAATATTATAAATTAATATTAAAGGATGTTAATTTGGGTTTGTTTTATAAAAACATGTGATATAGTTCCAGTTATAGTTCCATTTCTCCACATTAATTACCGTTTTTATTTATTTCAGTTACAGAAAATGTTTGTTTTCATTAATTTAGTACATTAACTTTGGTTCTGAACTCCAGAAACTTCAGATTGGGTTTATTAGAGGAGGTCCAATGTGAACTGGATCGGGTCTGGATCAGAGATGACCCAGGAAACCGTTCTGGTTGGAAGATCAACCTGGTGCCTGTAAACCTGGAGCGGTTCTGACCCGGATAGTGTTCACATCCCTGCAAGAACCAATGGCAAATAAAAACTGGACTCGGATCAGAAAAAGTTCTCCTTTGAAATCTTAAGCCAGAACTGATGCAAACGGACTCTGAACCGGGACAGAACACAATCCGGATCATTCTGTTTGAAGAGTTTAGATCTACGATCAGAACCGGTTCTGATATCAGTTTGAAAATTAAAGCATGTTCTTAGTTTGAGATCCAGAACCGTTTCAATCTGTTTGGTTCTGTCCACTTTTCCAGTTTTACTCTCAGTTTCCTGGTTCTGAAAATGCCGCAGCGATCGGATAAAACCCAGAAAGCATCAGAGAACCAAACCGGTCCTCATCCATCCATCTGACAAGCCAAACGGTTTTGGATCACCGAGACCCGTTCTGGACGCCGGGTCTCAGCAGAATCATCTGGTTCTGACAGTTAAAGCCTGCTTTAATTTTGGAACAGCAGCCAAACCAGACCAGAACCCAAACGGACCTGCCATCAGTAAATCATGTCAGTTTGGAGCAGCGGATCAGAACAAACAGGAAGTAGAGGTCCTGCATGGAATTCTACTTCCTGTTACCTGAGCAGGTTTCCTAAAGCACCTAAATCAACATCCTTTCAACATTTGAGTGAAATAATTTATTTTAAAGAATTGCTTAGTATTTATTATATTTATTTATGCCGATATGTTGACAGTTCAAATGAATATTTCAAATTCATTTTGCAACATTTCCTGTTTTACTTTCATCATCATGTTTGTGATTCTTTCTATTCTTTATTTCTGTTCAGTTTGCTGTCAAATGTACTTTTATTGTTTTTTTTATTCTCACAGATTAAAAACAGCAGCAGGTAAACACAGGAGACCGGAAGTCAAACTGAGGCTCCTCATCTTTAACTCAAATCAATCATGTTGATTAGAAACTGGACGGTCACTTCCGGTCACTCATGACGCCCCTTTTGATGTTCAACCAGCTGATCGATCAGTACATTAACCCCACTTTAACTAAAGATTAATTAAAGTGTTACTTCCTCACCGCTGTTGTTGCTCCGCGGCTCTTCGGCCTCCAGCAGCGGAACGACGTGCCTGACTTCAGGGGCCTCCTGCTCGGCCTCACTCTGCTGCTTCTTCCGGAACACCTGGAACTGGGAGTTCGGCTGCAGCGAGCACCCGGCCCGCCCGCAGCTCACCAGCAGGCACTGCAGCCCTCCGTCCGCCGGCCGCCCGACCAGCGCCAGGTCGCAGCCCGCCGCCTCGCAGCAGGCGGTCCGGCAGCTCTCCGGGTCCGACACCTCCCGAACCTGGCCCAGGTACCGCGCCCCGGATTCGAAGGAGTCCGGGTCGAGGCTCTGGTTCGGATCGGTGGACTGGTCCCAGTCACAGGTCTGAGCCCGTCCGAGCCGAACCAGGAAGCAGAGCAGCAGAAACTTCAGAGTGAGCATCGTGAAAGTATCTTGCTGAGGATGGATCCTCCTCTAATCCTGAGTCAAGCCGAAAGAAGCAGAACCGAACCGATAATGTTTCACAGCGTGTGACTTCCGCCTCTTCCAGCGTTTTGTGTCGCAGTTTAGTTTACCTGCGACAGGTGAAGTCACTGAAGCCACGCCCCCTGCGACACACAAGACAGTAACATTGATTCACCAATCCGGTCCATCTGGTGACTGTTTCCTTCCTCAGAACCAGAACCAAATGCGTTGTTCTCACATAAAACCAGGTTATTTTCTTCAATCCGACAGATTTATTAATAATAATAATAAAATAAGAGCTGATCTGCAAAAACATCAGAACACCTTCAGAACCAGAATCTGGACTCAGAACCAGAATCTAAACCTTTCAGTTTTTCTATATCAAAACTTAAATGAAGTCAGTTCAGTCCCTCCATGTCCAGCTGCTTGTTTTTTCTTAATAAAACAAACAAAAATGTCTGTTTTGCTTCCAAAACAAAACAATAAAGCAGTGAGCAGCACAGAGGATTTTATTATTCTCGTTTTGAATATGCAAATGATACCAAGCTTCCCACTTGTTATGATATAAATCTCACAATTAAATAAAACAAAGTATTAGCTTTATGTGTTTTAACTGTCATAAGAAAAAGAAACAAAACAATCTTTATGGATCTATTAAATACAATCACTAAAGTAACTTTGGGTTATTTTCTGTAGTCCAACTAGAAATGTAAAATACTTATATGTACGTGTGTGAGTATTGATATAGATCTGTAATTAATTTATTAATTAATTATTGTTACTAAATCATTGAATATGAGCTCAACAGTAAAGATATTTATAGTTTTTATTCTGATTATTTAATCATCAGATTGGAGCAAAGTTCATCTTTCCAGAGTTTCTGGAAGCCCTGATCATTCATGGAGCTTATTTAGACACATGGACCGTGGACGCTAACAGTAGCATTAGCTGCTACATCTTTAGCATTCAAATGCTATTTTAGGCTTCAATAGCATTGCTAGCAGGCTAACTGCTTTTAGCACAACATCAGTTTTTCCAGCGTCCAATCAGCTTGTGTAGAAGAGAACCTGATTTTTACAGATATCATTTGTGTGTGATATTTACCAACATGGCATTAATCGCGTTACATTTTTTAACCCTGAACGCTCCACCGGTTCCCCGTTAATGAGAGCTGAACCTGGTGGACTGGACTTCTTTCTAAAAGCTTTTATTTTGTTGACATTCAGTTTTAAGTTTTAAGGAGTCGTCACACCAAAAATAAAACCCTTCGACACCTGACCAGGTGAATCATCCTCTCCCTCCAACAGGCTGATAATAACTTTGTCATCAGCAAACTTCAACATCTGATGTGTTTACTCAGAATCTGAGCCATTATTATTTCTGTTTTATCACCTCTACATGTCGCATCCTAAAAATTACAACATTTGTGACTAATTAGGGGTGAGATGCCCTTGTGATGTTGAAACATTTTTCTCGTTAAAGTCAAACCTGACTATTAGGCCTCAGACATGTTTCTATGTTTGAGGCTGTTTTTTAAAGCTGGAGATAAACTACTTCCTGTTTTTCTCAGCCGGTTGTCTTCAGAGACTCATCAGCTGACTTCCTGCCTGCTGCTCTGGACGTCATAATACCCGCACACTGACGCTGGAGCAACACCACAAACATGACAATAAATAACAAAACGGAGGAAATATGAAGCTCATAATAATGGATTCGGCTCTGCAATATGTCAGAGTTTCTGGAGATGTTTTGATCCTTCTGTGTTTGGTTTTAATTTACATTTCTGTGTTAATCATCATTTCCTCTTATTTTAAATTAGAGTTTATTTGTGTTTACCGTTTCTGTTATTTTCAGGGTTTTTTCCTTCATCCGTGGAGTCCCTGATTGGTTTGGTTCTCCCTTGAGTAGCTGTCTCTACTTCCCTCTAATTAGCTCGTCTAGTTCCTAACCGACTCTCTTCTCTTCTCTCCCTCTGTGTTTTGTTCCCTACTGGCTCCTTTAGTTTCTCTCTGTGAATTTCTACTGCAGGTTTTATCTGTAAATGTTCATTTGACCTTCATGAAGTAGCTTTAATTCACCGTTTTAAGATCTTATCTGTAGCGTGTTCTTGATTCCAAGAACGCGCTGCGTGGCAGAAGGAATGGTGGTTTGTTGTACTCATATAACCGACATGTTGAACATGCAAATTAATGTAGGTTTTCACAGTAAAAGCTCCTGTTGGTTTTGAGGTTTCCTGTGTTTTTGGTGATAATAAATTGAAGTTTGTGAGCAGAGGACTATGAGCAGATATGGAGCAGTTCTCTATGCTGAAATGAAAATAGCTGAATTGTTTACTACCGCAGTGAAATCAGCCATTTGGTTTCCTTCTGTGTTTAGAACAGACTGACTCTTCAGTGCCATCTGGTGGCCATTACAACTCATCACACTCAGTGGCGGACTAAAGCAGGTTCACCAGTGAACTGTCCGTGCTGAGGTTTAATTGTATGTGCTGGTGGGAAGAGTTTGTCCATTTTTAACTTCTGAACCAGAGCAGCACCAGCCGGTCATCCATGTTGGATTTCAGAGAGTCCTGGACTGCTGCGGGTCCAACCTGCAGCAGAAATCCCGTCTGATGAGGCTCGTCTGCACGCAGAGTCATATTTGAAATATATGGCATTTTTAATACAACTGAAGTTACCTGATTGTGCTATAAAATGACACATAATACTGCCCCTTAAAGAGTCGCCTCGTTCGGATCGGCTCGTCTCTCTTTGCAGTGGAAAACAGTTGTTTACAGCACAAACAATTTCTGGTAAACTTCATAGCGTCAAACTGGTGCATTACATACGTCAGAGGGAAATGTAAGCAATCGGGTAAAGTTTAAAACCTCCACATTGATCAATAAAAGGCAAAGACCCTCGTTTCATTTTACTGGCTTGTCCCTTCGACTTTAAATCTCTATATTTTTGGCTTAAGCTCTAAATATATTTTGATTGTGTAATAAATATGTCTAATTATTTAAATCTGTCTTATGAATATTCACTTGTGCATCTCACAGAGGCATATTATAGACAACCACCAAAAGTTAAACGTCTTTACATGTTTTGCAGGCTTAAACACCACTGATTCTCTGCTGCAGTTAAATTAATAAAAAGAATGAGTGTGATGACATTACAACTGATTAGTTACTCTCTGATCCCACATCCTGAGCATCTTAAAACCACTCAGAAGGGAAAGATCGAGGTCACACGTGTTAGTATTTGGTCTTTTTGTGGAGAGGGATCTGAAAAAAGAGGAGACAGGAAGAAGCGTCTGCGGTGGCAGCACTTTGAAACGCAGCAGCTGCTTCACAGCCTGCAGCGTCAGTCAGCCCAGATTCAATCGTTTTCAGAACGTTTCAGTTAGTGATTCAGATGCATACGCTACCAGAACCTTAAAGAAATGCTGGGATGCCAACAAGGATGATCTCACTTTTCCAGGAAGAGTTTCAGCAGCCTGCCTTCATCAATGTTCACAGATATTTAAACATCCCAGTGAGAGAAACACTGACAAATGTTCTGTTTACTGTGGATTCAAATTCAGAGTTTGGATTAAAGGAAGGCTTTTTGATATGTTTCCGTGTCCATTGGTTTTATTTTTGACTTGCAAATGTGACAGAGAGAATGTGCCGTACGGATCCAGAGCCTGAAGGACGGAGCTGCGTTTGAGGCTGGCAGGCCGGCGAGGTTCTTCAAGTCACAAACTTAAGATATTTATTCTAACATGATCAGGAGTGCTGAGGTTATGACGTGCTGGGTTTCGATTGGTTTATTTTTGTTTGAAAAGTCTCAGCATAACTGTGACTGCTAAACACATGAATGCAACTTTTAGCACTTATTTACAGTTATTTACTGTCTGGCTTCCTACTTTGTGAAGCAGGACTTCCTATGGCTTTTATTTCAAACTGGCCAGTGTAGAACAACTCTTGCAAAATATAATAACCAAACCCGCAGCCTCAGATAAAATCTACAGACTCACTCTGTTAGAATTTGACTTGCTGCAGAGATACTGTTCAAATCTGTCACGGAAGAGGAAATGATCTGTTTCTGTTCTGTGTGGCCAGGTGAAACGTAGCTGACCCAGAAGGATCAGGATGACCAACAACAACTCCACCAACCACGTCTGTGACCCGGTCAACGAATCGTCTCTTCCTGGATTCATATTCTTCTACAGTTTGGTGTTTGTGGTGAGTCGCAAACCGAAGGGCTGCCACTGACTGTGTTTCACGCTTTTCCTCTAAAACTTTGACTAGTTAGTTTTGCTCAGTTGCATTATTCAAATCACTTTCAAAATTTGCAAAAACAGTAAGTGCATTTCTCAAAACGCCTCGGATCACCTGTAAAACACGGTCTCGTTTTCAAAATGCCTAGTTCATCTTTGAACAGTAAACATCTGAGTCAGTGAGCGCAGCAGTGCCTCAGAACGACAAGTCCTTGTCATTGTGTAAAACTGATTAATCACGTTGTAAATATAGCAGCGTACTCTGTTGCAAACTATGGCTAATGTTTTGATGACAAGTAGTGCAAATTGCAATTGTGGGAGATCCATAGCAAGAGATTTAACAAGATTCACATTTATGCTTTTGCTGTAATTTGTTGACAGACCATGCCATTGTGATTCAGAGAGGAAAAGACAGCAGATTTATTCCCTAATAATCTGCAGAGAGCAAAAAACAAAAAAACAAAAGTAGAACTGGGAACCATCAGTGGATGGATTTGTCTTAGGTTTGTTAGGTCTCTTTATTCCTTCTCTTTAGGAATAAAGAGAAGGGTGAGAGGAAGTCCATCAGCATCTTATTGTGGGTTTTATTGCCTGATGATGTTTGAGTGATGGAAACTGACATCATGTCCTCAGACTCTTTAGACTCTTCCTCTCTCTGGTTGTTGATGCCGCCCAATCTTTGCCCTGTAACATTGTATTTGCTCTGGCTATATGCACTAAATACATGCCAACTAATGATGAGCTGTTCTAGCAAACTGGTTGATCACTGGTTGATCTCATGCTTTTGTTGGAGAAAGTCAGGATTCTCCTGTGAACAATTTATCAATTCAGGACAGATTTTTAGAAACAAAATGTAATGTATAGAAATATTTCTGACATGAAAAAGGTAGAGCAGAAAGAATCTCGGGGTTTAAATACTAACATCAAATGCATCAGTTGAATTTGGTACTCCACTGTTAATCTATTTAAAAACAGCAAATATGATCAAGTCATGTAATCAGCAGATCTTCAAATGAAGCAGCTCAAATCAAACTAAAGCAGCTCAATGAAACAGTGTCTAAATTGTTATATCTTAATGGATTTATCTCTGCCCAGACTGAAGACCCCTCTTACTGCTAAGCTACAGTAACCAGGCCCATCAGCAGGAACAATAATTCATCCGGAGCCTTCGTCTGATCTCCTGATGTTCCCTCTGCAGGTGGGTTTGATCCTGAACAGCTACACCTTGTGGTTCCACCTCTGCCGCACTCAACAGAAAGTCCCAAAGAGTTGGATAATCTACCTGAAGAACCTGACCGCAGCCGACTTCCTGCTCTGCCTCGGACTTCCCCTCCGCATCGCTGACTATGCAGGCAGGTCCGAGAACATTCACCTGTTCTACTGCACCTTTGGAGCCCCTGTCTTCTACATCAACATGTACATCAGTATCCTACTTATGGGCTACATCGCCGTCAACAGGTACAACAACTTTTATGAACATTTTAAATGAAACCTGTACAAATGTCTGACTAAAGGTTCTGGCTCCTAACTTAAAGAAGAAGTTAAACCTTCTTGTTTAACTTTATAAATAAAGTTTATTACAATTAAGACCCATTTTATAAATGTGGATAGTCAGAGACTTTTGCTAGGACTAGATGTTCACTGTCATCACCTTTGTCAAAATTGTTTAACTTAAATATCCCTGGTATTGCATCAATCCTCCAGATACATGAAGATCTTTCATCATGTGAGGACTTCCTTCCTGATGACGGCTCGAGGCGCCCGCTTCCTCTCAGGAGCCACCTGGGTTTTCTTCCTGGCTCCAACGCCTGCATACATCATCCTGATGCTTAACGCCAACAAACCTCCTTCTTCTGGTGCCACTACTTGTGATGATTTGCAGAGTGAACCAGTCAAAGTATTCTACATGCTTTTTCATGGTGGTGCCGGCACCATCTTTCTGTCAGTGCTCTCCTCTCTGGTCTTCTGCTACTGCAGCGCCTCCCGCAGGGTTCTGCAGGTCCAGCAGAGGCAACTGGGCTCCTCCAAAGCCAAGAAGCTTGTGAAGTCTCGCAGGAACATGTTGTTGTTAGTCAGTGTGTTCTGCATTTGCTTTCTTCCCTATCATCTGGTTCGACTTCCGTACATCATACTTCGAGGACAGTGTTCTGTGGTGCTCTATTACCTGAAGGAGGTGACTGTCCTGATATCGGTTTTTAATGTCTGTCTAGATCCTCTGATTTACGTCTTTCTTTGTAAGGAGTTCAGGGCCCAGTTGAACCTGCAGCACATGTTCGCCACTACAAAAGACAACTCAAGCATCTCAGTCTCGGAGGCTAAAGATGAAACTGAGAAATGTGAAACCAACAGACCCAGCAGTGAAAACACAGAATCCTGTGAACTGGGATAAAGAGAAATGGGTTGTTCTGGTTCTGGAACCCACAGACACTCTGTCACCCAAAAAACTGAATTCAAGACACAGAAAGTTGTGAAGTACGAAAGCGTAGGTGTCGTGGTACGGAGATTCTTCTTTTGCCATGGTATCAAGTTTGAATGCTTCAAAATAAAGAGACCAAGTTGCCCCAGTGCAAAGTGCAAGTCCATTGCTGGGATATCTGTTTAGAGATGCCAGAACCTGGTCCACTCCACATCCACATGTGAAGTAGTTCTCAGAAACAAACAGTTTAACAACTAAAATTAGTTCAGTTATTGATTAGAAATAACTAATAAATAAGAAAAGTTTATTGATTAGAACACATTTCCTTTTATAGCAAATGTTTGAGCTTGTAAAGAAAAAAATGCTGCAGCTGCATTTCCTGGTTGAATGAAACCAAATACGGTAAAATATTTTGATTTGAAACAAGTTGAACTCTGTTTGCATTTGAATGTATGGAAATAAAGCTACTCACTTCTGCAAAGAGGACAATGTTGTTATTGTGAAAACAACTGTGTGAAAATGGGATGAAATTGAAGGAAATCATTCAAATTAGGAGTCATTTACTGAGAGATTATAAATGTCACTCCACACTGAAAAAAACATAAAATCTTACCAAGTTCTTGTGGTCAAATTTCTAGTGTAAATATCTCGGTACACTTGAAATAAGACAAAACTAACTGACTTTTCAGCAAGACGGGAGCTTGTTTTAAGTCATTAATTCCTCAATATTGATGAAAAGTTCTAGTTTCACTGCAGATTATTTCACTATTAAAATATTTCCCTCACTGAAAAGCTACTTGTATTGTACTAAGATATTTGAAATAGACGATAAATACTTGGTGAGATTTTATATTTTCACTCTGCACTGTGAGATCAGGCATACATGCCATCAACCACAAAAGTTACAAAACCCTGTTTTCTTTTTCTAGAGAAGGCCTTCCAGACAGAGACCACAGAAAGGAACGTCTGATCTCATGGTGGTGAAACATGAAACCATTTTACAGCCAGCAGCTCTCACACCTCGTGTGTTTGCTGCATTAGTTTCAACAGGTTTCTGTTACCCAGTCTTTCAGTCATAATTGGTATCCATTCTTAAAATGATTAAAGCCATAAATGATAGCTCATTAGGTTACTGTTAACGTTCTCCGGTGGTGCCTTTCTTCAGCGAGATGCCACTGACCCTCACACCATCAGCCAACTCCAAAACATGAGTTGAAATCCTTGACTTTTGCAGCATCTGTCACAATGGGCTTTTTTGCACCCGAGATCTGGGCATCGTCCATCCGGTTCACCTTGAAAGGGAACATGTGGTTCTCCTCATCCACTGCTTGCTTCACCTGGTCTCTTGCAGAAACTACACCACTGTTTGGGCTTTCTGAGCTCGTCCAGGGCTGAGGAACAATCCGTGGCTTTGTGCACTCTCAGGTCACAGTTATGACTTTCATTAATCTGTCTTCAGCTGAGCCAGGAACACACAACTTCTCTTTGCTCTTATAGCTCCTCCGCTTCATTTAACTTAAGTGAACTCTTCATCATTCTGTGCAACATAAACACATAAGCTCCCAAACTCCTTCCTGGGCCCAGAACCTATTGATGCTGCCATCTTTAAAGGGCTGGAAATGCCAGTGAGTGACAGATGAAAAACAGCCTTCAGTGGGGCCTGAGTGCCGTGCTGACCAGAGCGACCTGTGGGCTTTAATTAGCAAATTGCACCCACCTGTGTAAATCTCCACCCACAACAAGAAGTCAGCAAGAACATCAACGATAGGATTCAACACCTGACAGGACAACATCAGCGCAACGTGTCAGTCTACAGATTACTTTAGCTGTTATAATGAGCGTTTTATTGGCAATTACTCTGAATCCACCTACTTCCTGCCACAGGAACAAATACTGACAAGACTTCTATATTACATAGGGGGGCTTGGTGGAAATAGATTTATTTCCTGTTATTTAAATCAATAAGATGAAAGAAAACATGTGGTAGCTGAGAAGATTTCTAGCAGATAGCATAAAATAACTGAAAATCAGGAAACTGCCTCTCATAGCTGATTTCTCTAGACTGAGGAGACAGGAAGCTGCTGAAGCTGAGAGACAAAGAACAAACGCAGCTGTAAGTACTTTCAGACAAAATCCATCCTGCAGTTCTTCAGTTTTGCGATTGTCTTTTTAGTCCAGAGCTGAGACGATTCCATTTTACTACATTTATTTTATGCAGTAAAATAAATGTTAGTGAAATTAATAATTACTAAATTAATAATGGTTTAGTGATTATTAATTTTGTCCAAGACCATTAGGGAGCTGCTTTTAGCTGAGTGGCAGAGCTGGAAAATTTTACAAATGGATGGGACAGGAAGAAAAATGAGAAAGAAACTGCATCAGGTTTTCTATCACTTTATCATTTCTGATGTAACTCATGTATATTCACATAGAAATTAAGCCAACAGGGTTTAATTTACAATTTTTATGTCTTCGAGTCATGAGGTATATCTCAGCTGGCTGGTGAGAGAAAAAGTAGATCTTGGTCTCAAAAAGTTTCAGAGTGTGATGATGAAGATGAAGTGGATGAAGAGACAGAAGATCGATGAGGATCTGTTTGAATATAAAGTTGTGTATCGTCCGTATAGAAATGAAATTCTACACCAAAATGGGAGATCATTTTGCCAAGGGGAAGCATGTAGAGGATGAAAAGAGTGGGGGCCAGGACTGATCCTTGAGGAACCCCACAAGTAACTGTGTGCAAAAATACATGCACATTTTGTACAATTTAAAGTGGACCAACTCAGCTGCACATTCCTTTGGATCAAAGTACACCACTTTTAATGCCAGATCAATATTTATGTTGAAATTTGGCCAGAATTGCAAAACATTCTTTATTCTACAACCAACCCTTTGAGGATAATTCAAGATGCTGCTGGGCCTGAAATGAAAATAAGTTTTACACCCGAAGTTTAGATTAAAACAGATTCATGTGTTGAAATGGCCCTCAAAGGCCAGACCTATGAACAACTGAGGCTCTATGGAGAGACTACAAAATAAATAAGTGCATCCATATTACCATGTGATTTCTTTGACAGTTGTGTTTGGCAACCTCAGAACCATGGATACAACAACTTCATCCACCCATAACCCCTCAGTCCACAATACGACATGTGATTTAGAGGTAAAATCCTACCACTCTTTCCTAGTAGTGGTCTACAGTCTGCTATTTCTGGTGAGTATCATGGGCTGCACCAATCAAGGCAAGAATCTTTCAAAGTTTTGGTTTCACCAACTTATCATTTAATGATTTTCTCTACAGGTGGGCTTTAGCCTCAACAGCTTCACCTTGTGGTTTCACTGCCGTGGAGCTCATGGACAAATGTCCGAGAGCTGGATGATCTACCTGAAACATCAGACAGCGGCTGACTTTCTGCTCTGCATCACCCTCCCCCTGCGCATTGTTTACTACGCCAGAAGCTCATTCAACATCCTCCTGGTCTACTGCAGCATTGGATATCCACTTTTTTTCCTCAATTGGGCTGCTAGCATCCTGTTCATGGGCTATATAGCAGCTAACAGGTACCTCACCTCACCATTAACTATTGTTAATTTAGACTCAACCATGTAGACCCATGTATAAAGCATGGGTCCCACATAATTGGCGGTCAGGGTAATTAACTTGGATAGACGGATAAAAATGTAAATATATAATATATAAATGCATATATCCTGCTGAGGTTGGACATATATAATATAGGCTAATGCTAGCCTAAATGTTAGCATTAGTTTTTAGCTACTTTAGCTTTATATGTAATTTTAGCTCTTAGTACTTTCAAATTGCAAGGAGTATGTTACTGTAGGTCTAATGCTAATGCTAACCTAAATGTTATTAGTATTTCAGCTAACTTTCTTTAGCTCATCTTACCTTACACACTGCTGTGAGCTAACAGATTAGCTTTGTGTTCTGCAGCAAATTCTATTCGTCTTTGGTTACGATTTTCGAATTGAGTGAAAGTTTTTACTCATCTTCAAAAGTTTTTTTTTTTTTTACATGCTTTGCAGGCTTTTTCTTTATTGTGCTGCTTCTGTCCACTTCTTATATTTCTTAAAGTCTTTGGCAGTTGACTTAAAATGCGATTGCAATTTTCAGCAAAAACATGCACACTGTATTTTTGCAGGAAATGCACATTTCTCTAGTGGCCCAAGGCATTTTTTATACCTATTGATAGGCAAACCAGACCCAATTGTTATATAACGATAGGCAGCTCCATGTTTACCACCATAAATTGTAGCAACATCACTCTTACAAAGCTTCAATCTGTCTATCTATCCTTATCTTCATCCTCCTTCTGAGCAAGAATGTGGAAACGCTACAAAGAAATTTCATTATTTTATCTGTAAGAAACATCCAGTAGAGCCAGAAAAAAGCCCAGCATCCATCTACAATGACTTTAAAAAGGACTATGTTCACTTTTGTATTTCATTCTGCAAAAATTCAAGTTGCTATAAGGTCCAACAAATCAAATGAATGGTCCCTGAATCTTTGTTCTTCTCCACAGGTACATGAAGATACTTAATTCCCCAAGAACTCCCATCCTGATGACTGCCAAAGCCAGCCGCATCATCTCAACAACCACCTGGGTTGTTCTCCTGGCCATAACAGCACCTTACGCCATCCTGATGCTGGTCAATGCGAAACATCACTATGATGGACAGAGCATGTGTGATATTCTGATCAGGGAAACTGTGAAAACACTGTTCACAGTGATTAGTGCTTTGGCTTTCATCATCTTCCTGTTGGTACTCTTTTCTCTGGTTTTCTTCTACTACAGCGCCTCCCGCAGGGTGCTGCAGGTCCAACAGGCCCAACTGGCCTCCTCCAACTCCAAGAAGCTTATGAGGTCTCGCAGGAACATGTTGGTGTTGGTCAGTGTGTTCTGCTTTTGCTTTGTTCCTTATCAAGTTGTTCAACTTCTATATATCATACTGGGGGAAAACGGTTCGAAAGAGTTGTACTACATCAAGGAGATGGTCATCTTACTATCAGTTTCTAACATCTGTCTGGATCCGCTTATTTACGTCTTTCTTTGTAAGGAGTTCAGGGCTCAACTTAACCTGAAACAAATATTTTGCATAAAATGGAAGAGAAACACCTCCAGTTTCGAGGCAAGTACCAGTGGGGATCAGCTCAACGCCATCAACGCCATCAACGCCATCAACACCAAGTCAGAGCTCCAGGGTCAAAGAGAGCAATAAGACTGGCACTGGTCAGAGTTCCTCGCTGTTCATTTACATAGCATGTGCTATGTAAATGAGTGTGTGTAGGTGCTGAGGGTGTAAATAAGTGATTTAAAGCATAACTGGATATTCTTTGAAGAACAAGCTTATTAACTGAATGTGTCTGCTCTGACGTCATTGCGTTACCGTATCCAACATTGTTCTAACGTTGCTGACATCGTTTGGGCGAGTTCGGTAGCAGAACCACTGTGCTAACATGTATGTGTGTTCTCCTTATAAGTGCGTCATTGACCAGTAAGTTGTGATATTTTGGGTGCTTACTGAAGCTAAATGAATAATAATTTAGCTTCAGTAATAAAAAAGCAACAGGTGCTTTTTATTTTCACCTGTTAAGTGCTAACTGCTACATGCATGTATTGTATAGCATTGTGCTAAATATTCATTCACCCTGCCTGGTGGAGAAGCATGGGTATTAGTTCACTGTGGAGTTAACTTGCCTTAATTCTGAGTATTAATATTGATTTAAATATTTAGCTCATTTATGTTTTTCTTTGTTACCTTATTTGTTTATATAAGGTATAATGTGTAGTGCAATGTGTAACAATATGACACCTTGAACTTATTTTCTGTATTTTGTTTGTTCTAGGAAATAATTTGGTGATCCATTGTATCAGATCCAACAGCACAAAGTCTGAGTTCATGTGAATTCAGATTACACCTAAACTCATTTATAACTTTGAAGAGCTGTCTCTGTACTGTGCTTCATCCTAAAATTGATACTTTTCTAAAATACCAGTGTCATTTGAAAAAGTATTTAATTGAATAAAAACAAGCTTTTCTAAAAATGTTAAGTTGTAACATGTAATTATTTCTGTAATAATTACAGAAATTACATTTCTGTAATTATTAAAAACACTAGGATCCAGATTACTCTTCTTCAGAAGTGGCCATTTTAAAGGGAGTGGGACGGACTCCAATCTGAAGAGAGCAATTTAAAGTCTCAAACTCAAAACATCTATAAAATGAATTAAAACGTGATGATGGAATCGGGTCCAAGAGGCAGGTGGCTGGTTTGACTTGAGAGAAAACTTTGTATCAACCTCAGCGAAACAGTCCAGTGTTTCCCAGGTAAAAACAAACATTCAGAAGATTTAAAAACAGTATTTTGCTCAGATAAAATGCTAGCTCTAATTGACTTGATCTTTCCTCTGAAATGATTTGCAAACTCTTCACAAATGGAGTGAGTGGATAAGCAGTTTGTGGATAAGCAGTAAAGTTTGGGTTAATCAGATTATTGATGGTGGAAAACAAAACTTTGGGGATTTTTTTGTGACTAAATTATTTTGACAAAATATTAATTTCTTGAATTTTGGACAGCAGAGTTGTATACGTTAAGCTGCCTGGGCATTGTTTGGTGATCAATTGTCAGTTTGTTTTCCCTCCACTTCCTCTCTGCTTTCCTGCAATTTCTTTTAAGTTTCTTTATATGTTCCATTTTTCCATGGGCATAACTGTTTATTAAAAATGTTTGTTGGTGTGGGCTGGTTGACATGCTGAATAAAATCCATTCAGTTTCTAGAAACTGTTTAGACAAAGAGTCAGATGGACTATCAACATGTAGATTAAGTATTTTATTCATGCTATTTTACTTAGCATGAATAAAAAATAGAAACTCAAAAAATCAGAAATAAAATCAGCAGCTGGTCCAGCGACAGTGAACTTTGACCTTTACTGTGAAACTTCATTTGATTTTGATCTTGGTTTGCAGGCAGTCATGTTGAACCTCTCCAAGATTTTCATGTTGTATTTTTTCTGGCTCATTTTCACTTCACTGTTCTGTGCAAAATCGGTTCCTATGAAATGATTACGTTTTCCTTTAATTTTAAACTTAGCAGCCAACATTTCCTTCACACTTTAGTGCACAAACTCCAGTCCTGGAGGGCTGCTGCCCTGCAACCTTTAGATGTGCCTCTGCTGCACATCTAAATTAGGTCTTTAAGGCTCTAGAGAGCTGATCTACACAAGGAGGAGGTAATTTAGCCGTTTCATTCCAGTGTTTTGGTTCTGTAGCATCTAAAACCTGCAGGACGCCTGGAGGATTGGAGTTTGACTCCCCTGCTGAGTATCTGATCATTACCTGCTGCAATAATAAGCAAGTATTGATCATCAACCCAAATAATCAAGATTACCCTCTAAATAATAATCATAAGTGTTTTTCATTGCAGTACATGTGATTGTTTCATTTTTCCAGTAATTTTTGAATTCGGATTAGAGCTGTATACTTTTAATTTTTGACTTTGCATTTTCTGCCTAGTGCTGCAGTTTAACTGTTTGTTTTCCCTCAAATACAGAAGTTGTTGACCTGCAGCAGTTAGAGCAGTTAGTGCAACAGTTAGTTTTCATGGAGCAACACTGTTTCACGCTGGCAGCCCTCTCCAGTCAAAAGGTGTGAAAACTTATTTACTGTAATGCATATTTGTTTAATATGTTTGGCGTAGACTTATAAGAATGGAAACTGATTAGTTAATGACTAGTTACAGACATATTACAGGTATTTCAGTTCTTACGGTGGTGATATGTAGGTTACAATGCTAAAGGAATTAAATTTCATAAAAACCATCAGTAAAACTTCATTCTTGTTCGTGACAGCAGGCTACACTCTCATTTCCTTTACTGTAAACACTATAGTCCGCAGGGTTCTGCACAAAGCCATTATCAATAAGGAAATCATGCAACATTTTATTCCAATTTCGTCCCGAATGTTTCAGACCATGAAGTGACTTATTACTAATTTCTCTCCTGTCTCGGTCACCACTTCAGATCCTTCAGGTTGTTCTAAAAATACCTCACAATCGATAGGGGCGCGTAAATATGACGCTTTACATCCATTTGGTGCAATTAGAACAGATGTCATATCAGTAGTCGGGGAAAAAGTCTCATTATAGTCGATACCAGCAACCTGACAACAGCCGTTTGAACATGTCGAGCTTCATAAAGAGTCTCAACTGGATTTTCTTTATTAGCAAATACCCATTTGCCCCCACTGTTTGTTTATGCAGGTAATGCTGATAGCATGAGTATTATTCTCTATCAAAGAGTCCATTTTATCCCATAGCTCTGATTGTGGTGAGCTCATAGCCTCACATTAGATATGATCCTATAGCAACAGTCAATGTTCATGTTCGCTCGGCCGTCCTCACATCTCATGTCATAGTCCTGATCCATATAATACTTCTCCTTTGTCTCTTAGGATAGCGTTCACCAACATTACCTTTGACCGTAGTTGCTATCTGGTCACGAGTCTCAATTTTAATCTCCTGTGAGTTAATTGTTGTCAAATCTGGATTTGGTTGCTGACCTTCAGCGCTCTTTTGAGTACAATGTCCTCATTTATGTCTTCATCAGTCACTTTTTGCTGTAAACTTTACCAGCCTATTATTAAGTGCTTTGCCTTTTAAGTACTGTCCATAATTTTGCTGTTTCTCAAGCGAACTCTGTGGTGCCTTTCGTCAGCGCAATGCCACTGCCCTCACACCGTCAGCCAACTCCAGAACATTAGTTTTAATAGAGTTGAGTTGAAATCCTTGAATTTTGCAGCATGTGGCCCTTGACCGTCACACCGTAGATCTGGGCGTTGTCCATCTGCTTCATCTCGAAAGCAAACATGTGGTTCTCTGAAGAGACGTCAGCTCCGGCTTTTCTGCCGTCATCCGCAGCATCTCGCATGACAAAGGAAAGACTCTTATCGTCCAAGACTTGAATTAGTTCTGATGACGCCATTTTCGGTGGCGTCATCAGGTACTCCTTTCAATAATATGTTGCTTTTCAGCTCAAACAGTGGGCCAAAAACTTTGTTTCCCACAACTCATAGTTCTTTTCATCTCCATCAAAAAATAATAAGTTCCATCGTCTCCCAAACTCCTTCCTGGACCCAGAACCTGTTAATGCTGCCATCTTTAAAGGGCTGGAAATGTCATGTCGGGTTTAAGTCCAAAATGTGGAGCCACTGGCGATTTAGCCTCTCTGTAAATCAGTGACAGCAAATTTGTGATTGCAATTTTTTAATGTGATTTAATTGTATTTTTCATTTTTAAATTAGCACTATTTTCTTTTTTTCTTCACATGGACCTAGTTGTGTCTTTAATAGAGCTGATGATTACTTTAAAATGAATACATGCAGGTGCTCTCCGTCCATTCATCCTTATTACCATGTGATTTCTTTGACAGTTCTGTTTTGCTGCTTATGGTAAATCTTCAGAACCATGGCTGCATCCATCCATAAATCACATCTCCACAACCATGACTCATATCTCCACAATATGACATGTGTTTTAGAGGTAAAATCATACCACTCTTTCCTAGTAGTGGTCTACAGTCTGCTGTTTCTGGTGAGTATCATGTCTTTGGGCTGCACCAATCCAATTTAGGCAAAAATCATTCAAATGATTGATGATTTTCTCTACAGGTGGGCTTTAGCCTCAACAGCTTCACCTTGTGGTTTCACTACCGTGGAGCTCATGGACAAATGTCCAAGAGCTGGATGATCTACCTGAAACATCTGACAGCGGCTGACTTTCTGCTCTGCATCACCCTCCCCCTGCGCATTGTTTACTACGCCAAGAGCTCATTCATCATCCACCTGCTCTACTGCAGCATTGGAGCCACACTGCTGTTCGTGAACTGGGCTGCTAGCATCCTGTTCATGGCATATATAGCATCTAACAGGTACCTCATCTCAACTACCAACCAGATTATTAATTTAGATTATTGTTGAAAGCATGGGTCCCACATAATAAGTTGGATAGACGGATAAAAATGTGAGTACATTTCAGAGGTGGATAAAATAGGCTAATGCTAGGCTAAATGTTATCATTAGTATTATGGCTGCTTTAGCTCTATATCTATATTGAACAAAAATATAGACGCTCCATGTCAAATATATAGCTATTCATAGGCAAACCAGACCCAATTGTTACATAACAAGACCCAGGACACGCTGAAGGGACTATGTCTCTCGGCTGGCCTGGGAACGCCTCGGGATTCCCCTGGAGGAGCTGGAAGACGTGGCTGGGGAGAGGGAGGTCTGGGCCTCCCTTCTTAAGCTGCTACCCCCGCAACCCAACCCTGATAAGCGGCAGACGATGGGTGGGTGGATAGAATAGGCAGTTCCATCTTTACCACCATAATTAGGGATAGATAATAAATGATCTGTCCTTAGCTTCATCCACCTTGTAAGGAAGAATGTTGCAACACTCCAAAGAAATTACATTATTTTAACTGTAAGAAACATCCAGTAGAGCCAGAACCAATCACTTTTGTATTTTATTCTGCAGAAATTCAGGTTGCTACAAGGTCCAGCAAATCAAATGAATGGTCCCTGAATCTTTGTTCTTCTCCACAGGTACATGAAGATACTTTATTCCCCAGGAAGTCACATCCTGATGACTGCCAAAGCCAGCCGCATCATCTCAACAACCACCTGGGTTGTTCTCCTGGCCATAACAGCACCTTATGCCATCATGATGCTGATCAACGAGAAACCTCATGATGATGAACACAGCATGTGTGATCATCTGATCAGTGAACCTGTGAAACCACTGCACATTCTGAGTCATGCTGTTGCTTTCATCATCTTCCTGTCAGGACTCGTCTCGCTAGTCTTTTTCTACTACAGCACCTCCCGCAGGGTGCTGAAGGTACAGCAGGCCCAACTGTCCTCCCCCAACTCCAAAAAGCTTCTGAGGTCTCGCAGGAACATGTTGATGTTAGTCAGTGTGTTCTGCTTTTGCTTTGTTCCTTATCACATTGTTCAACTTCCATACATCATATTTGAGAAAAACTGTTTGGTAGAGTTGTACTACATCAAGGAGTTTGCCGTTTTACTATCAGTTTCTAACATCTGTCTGGATCCGCTTATTTACGTCTTTCTTTGTAAGGAGTTCAGGGCTCAACTTAACCTGAAAAAAATATTCCGTTCAAAACGCAAGAGAAACACCTCCAGTTTGGAGGCAAGTACCAGTGAGAATCAGCTGAATAACGTCAACACCATGTCAGAGCTACAGGGTCAAAGAGAGCAATAAGACTGGCAATTGTAGAGTTCCTCACTGTTCATTTACAAATTGCATGTGCAATATGTACGTATGTATGTATGTATGTATGTATGTATGTATGTATGTATGTATGTATGTATGTATGTATGTATGTATGTATGTATGTAGGTACTAAGGATGTACATAAGTGATACAAAGCATAACTTCCTGTCTGGATAATTTTTGAATACAAGCTTATTAATTATATCTGTCTGCTTCCATTTAGTTCTAACTTTCAGTTGGTACAGATGAATTTCCTGCTGTGGACAATAAATGATTAACCTGTTCTGTTTGTTTCAGGGGGCATTTGAGAGAATATAGTGAGAAGATATATGATAATGTTTCCAATCTCTGAAGTCTACTTCAGTAAACACAAAACGATGTGAGAAAAATAAACTGTCAGCAAAGGGAAAGTATCTGTCGCCATAGTTACCAACCATTCCTATAAAATGATTCAAATCATGTCTTGTTAAGGGGACAGGATATGCGAGAATCGCAACCACTTTGTCCTCCACTGGACTCACTTGTCCAAGGCCAACCTTCTTGCCAAGTAAACATGGCTTTTCCAAATTCACATTTTGCAAGGTTAAGCATTAGAGATGCTTCAGGTAACCTTTGAAACACAATTTTCAATATGGAAACATGCTCATCCCAGTCATTAGAAAAGATGACCACATCATCAAGGAATCTTTTGCAGTGGGGAACATCTCCCAATACCATCTGCATAAGACGTTGGAAGGTGGCAGGAGTATTTCTCATTCCAAAAGCCATGGCAGTATACTGGAGGAAGTGGTCAGGGGTCACAAAGGCAGAGACTCTCAAGGTTAAAGGAACTTGCCAATACCCCTTTAACAGATCCAACTTGGTGATAAATGCAACGAGACCAACACTGTCAATACAGTCTTCCATGCGAGGGAGAGGAAAAGAGTCAGGCACTGTAACAGCATTCACTTTACGGAAATCAGTACAAAATCGTGAAGTACCATCAGCCTTTGCAGTTAAACATGGAGAGCTCCATGGACTGTGGCTGGGCTTTGCCAGTCTGTTCTACAGCAAATAAGAAACTTCTTTTTCTATAAGAAACTACTTATTTAAAATATTTTTCCCCAATATGAAAGTTACATAAAATTAATACAGCAGGTAATGTATATACGATACTATATAGTGTTTATCTTATTGATCTTCAAATGGCACAAAGAGCCTCCCTTTACCTGTTGTGGGACGATGCATGATGAAATGACAATCGCTTTCTCTCCTCCTGCCAAGCAAACACTGAAGTTTGTGCATGTGAAACTTTGAGCTTGTACAGGTAGACGTGCACATGGGCCAGCAACGGTTCACCAGAAAGTTGAAAGATGTTATCACATCTGGTCTGTTGGGTTCACCCAGAGTGGCCGAAAAATGTTCATTTTCAATCACTGCCAATTCTCATCAGAAATTATTCATCACTCACATTCTTAAAGTCACAACAAAACTTGAGAATCTGAAGCTATCAACAGTCGTTAAAGATGTTTAACATATATACCAAATAATGCAATTCTGTTATTGTAAATATTTCTGTCACACTTCGATTACTGTTCAATTGTTTGGTCGAACATGTCATCAAATAATGTTAAAACAAAGTTACAGTTGGTACAAACCAAGACTGCATGAGTGGCTCTAAATTGTGCTTTTGAACTAATGAAGTAAAAATACAACAACTCTCCTGGTTCCAGGTGAAGATCAGCTGGTTGTATAGAACAGCTACAGTTTTAAGTTGTACTGTTAAACACAAACAACATTCATGTTATATCAAAAATGACATGGATGTTGAAATCTTCCACCAACATTAAACAGTCACTACCAGAGAATACCATGGAGAGACAACCAACACAAAACATAAAACAAACGTTGCATTACATTTCGGGATGGGGAGTGTGTATGTTTAGACAATGTCAGAGTTGAATGTTCTGCCCATAAGTGTGTGGAGTCACTCCACCAGAAATGGTGATGGTCCATCTGAAGCTGAATTTTTGACACATGGCCACCAGATGGCACTGTGCTGAAAAGCTTCATCTGGCATTCATTGGCATTTCCACATTGCTTCATAAGTGTATACATGTTTATCCTGTGATCAGTTACAGCTTAAAGCAGGGTTGTTTTTAATTCAGCATGCTTTCCTTTAACAGTTCATTTAATAGTAAACATGAGGGTAATATAAATGTTCATCTTGTCTGATCCTTTTAGTTTTGCTAAACACTAGATTATACAAAAATCTAAATAAAAATTAAATAAAAGAGCTAAAGTTCATCTTTATGTCTGCTTTGCAACATAAAACTTCACCTGTATTTCATTGTACTTGAGTATAAAAATGGCACGTCATTCTTTATCATGATGTGCCTGATAAAGAATGAGTCAGATCTTTAGGTTAACACATTCACCCACTAAACCCCGACTGTCACTCAGTGGGTGAGGTTATTGCTTTATGACTAGTGTTAGCTGACATTAGTGCCTGCCTAAAGGGGATTTTGTGATCATGTCTTCTTGCCCTATGACTCTTTTTCAAAACATAAGAAAAATGCTGTGCTATGCATTCACTTTGGTGTTTGTTTTTTTCTCCCTGTATTGAGACATTCAAGAACCATGGAAACCCAATCTAGAACAGCAATCAGGTCTCCAAATACAGACCAGTAATCTGATCTGAAACCAGCAGTTAATGATTTAAAACATCACAGCGAATCAAAAAGGGATTCTCTAAACTGAAAATTAGCACCACAAATGCTAAACTAAGCAAAGTTTAGCATTGATGACATGTGTTTTCCATCACATGTCATCATGTGATGTAAAGATTAATACTTGTCTGGTTTCAGTTTATGTGGTCTGAATAGGAAGTAGGCTGTTACTTAACGTCAGAGTGTATCTATTTACTTCACAAGAAAGCAGAAAACAACCAGGAAGCTTGTGAATAAGTATGTAACATTTTTATGTAATGCTGGCAGGAAGAGCTCTGAAGCCCCAGAAAGATTCAGCTTCTGGTGCTGAGACTAAGATCAAAATCAGCTGCAAGTACCGACAGACAAAATCCATCTTGCTCCAGGTTTTTCCAGCTTTGGGATCTTTTTCATTTTATTACATTTCGCTGACATATATTTAATGTTTTTATTGTTATTAAGCTGCTCTAAAACACAAGCATAGGCAGAACATTCATGACCTTGGGTATTTCTGCACCTTTTCTTCATCCCATAACATTCAGGATTACGGTCTGATATTTTTAGTTCAGAAGACTGTCAGCTGGAAATCAGTGGCGGATCTGGAAAATGTTATCTGTGCAGGGGCAAAGAAGGGAAGGGGGCAACGCTGGACCTTCTCAGTGAAGAATGTTGAAAATCCCCTAAATGTAAAAAGAGTGAACAAGATAAGTCTCGATTCCTTTTTGGGTGATTTCTGAAGCAAACAGGTTCTGCTGGATTTTACATTCTTTACACTAGACCTACTGTTAGGATCCTGGGTTGTTTTGGGGTTTGATTTATTGGTTCTAGCATAACTGTTATTCTGTTCCTTTTTCTCTTTCTTTGATTAGATCAGGCTTGTTTTCACTTTAGTTCAACTTTCTTAGTGATCCTAGTTTATTGTGTTCATTTCTTGTGTTAGTTATTCTTTGTAAATCTAGTTTAAGTATGTTCCTTATGTCTACTTATTCTTTAGTGTTAGATTTATTTCCTGTCCCCAGTGTACTGTCCCTCTCTGTTCCACATTTACTCTCTCAGTACTTAAACACTTCTTGTCTTCCCACTCTGTACTGGTTTATTCTGGTCATGCTCCTGGTGCTTTTGTTTGTTCCTGATGTTTTTTGTTCTCCTCTGGCTCCTTGCGCTCCCATGGTTCTTTTTTGTCTTAGTCAATTTTTTTATTAATCCGCAAAATTTGACCCAACGCCTTCGCCTGATGCATTTAGTTTCCCTCAACAAACACACAACATGACATCTAAATTTTTCAGCATATAGTTCATTTGTCAACAGAGTCTCAGTAAAGCCAGGTCAATACTTTTAATGAAGCTGCTCCCCAGTTTCACCTTACTGGCACTAGTAAGTCATAAAGCTTGTGAACCATTAACAGACGTGGTTGGCACTGTGAGCTTCTGGTGGAGGATCTCTGGGTTGATGGTTCCAGACCGAACAGATCCTAGCGTACGCAGCTGGGTGATTAGTGTGCTGCGGGATGAAGTGAAATCTCAGGATGACTGTCCTCTGTTTTCCTCGTAAACAAACTGAAGGCTACCAGCAGCAGTTCTGTGATGGTCTTCGTACGCTTCATCAATATTTGATGACAGAATTTCATAACCACAGAGGTCAGGGTGACAGATCTTAAAACAACTGAGGTAATGAATGTTTGCATACACTCTCCACAGTCTCTGAGTTTTACTCCTCATCATAAACCTGCAGAACCATGGCAGACCTGGAAGGAGCGAATTCCTCAGGCACTGGGCAGAACAAAACGTGTGATTCAGTGGAAACATCATACCACCCTTTCCTAATACTAATCTACTGTCTGCTGTTTGTGGTGAGCGTCAGGTCTTCAGCTTATACCAATCCAATTTAAAGAAAAAAATAAGTTAAAGTTTTGGTTTCACCATCAACTCAATCATTTCCTCTTGCAGGTGGGCTTGAGCCTCAACAGCTTCACCTTGTGGTTTCACTGCTGTGGAGCTCATGGCCAAGGATCCAAGAGCTGGATGATCTACCTGAAACATCTGACAGCGGCTGACTTTCTGCTCTGCGTCAGCCTCCCGCTGCGCATTATTAACTATGCCAGAAGCTCATTCACCATTCAGCTGCTGTACTGCAGCATTGGAGCCCCGCTACTGTTCCTTAACATGACTGCTAGCATCCTGTTCATGAGTTACATTGCAGCTAACAGGTACCGCACCTCTTACTGAATTACCCAAGCAATTAATGAAGAGCAGATTTAAAGCAGGGGTCAAATATGTCCTATTTTATGTTGTGATGAGCTATCAATGCTGACAAGTGAGCTAAATTAATAAATACATCACAGAGACGTAAATCAGGTATTGTGGTAGTGTAGTTCACAAATCATTTCTAATGATGCATCAGCCATTAGTCCCAGTTAGAGCAGCATAACATCACTCAACAAACGTCACTATTGGCGCCCTGATATGTGCAAGTGAGAAGAAAAGCAACAACCATGGCGGACCACAATGAAGGATTTAACTCCAAAATCATAAGATATTGAAGTTAAATCCTATGATTTACCTTCATAAGTTAACTTCAAAAAGATTTTTTACTCTTTGAAGTTAAAAATCTTAAGATCATAAGATTTTGAAGTTGATAGCGGCGCAGCTTGGTGCTTGTTTGTGCACAGGATCCACATCTGCAAACACTGAGAACTTCTTCCTCTCTTTCATGGTGGTTGCCAAAACAACGATCATAACGACTCTATGTGATGCTATTGCTACCTCTACTGCGCATGCGGGAAACTTTCAGGTTGTTTGCGGTTCACACAGGAGGTCGCACATAAGTCACATGTATTTTGAAATGTGACCGACCAGGCCAAAAAAAATCCCATTTCAAGAAAAAAAATGTAATTTTGGTCACTTCAAGTGGCAGTGTGAATGCAGCCTTCGAGCTCCAGTTTTACCTCAGCTCCTGCTTTACTACACTAACTGCAGTGCCATGACGTCTTCAGAAAAAAGATCAACCCCTTGTCTTTCCTTAGATTCATCCTCCTGAGCAAGCATTATCCTTGTCCTTCTCCACAGGTACATGAAGATTTTTTATTCCTCGGGAACTCACTTCCTGATGTCTTCCAAAGCCAGCCACATCATCTCCATCACCTCCTGGGTTGTTCTCTTGACCATGGCAACGCCATACTCCATCCTGGTGCTAATCAACCACACATCTCAACCGTCTGATCATGGCACCTGTGATCATCTGCTCAAAGAACGCATAAGACCACTGTACATAGCAAGTCATGCTGTTGCTTTCATCATCTTTCTGTCAGGACTCTTCTCTCTGGTTTTCTTCTACTACAGCGCCTCCCGCAGGGTGCTGCAGGTCCAGAAGACCCACCTGGCCTCCTTCAGCTCCAAGAAGCTTATAAAATCTCGTAGGAACATGTTGGTGTTGGTCAGTGTGTTCTGCTTTTGCTTTGTTCCTTATTACATTGTTCGAATTCCATACATCAGACTTCAAGGACAATGTTCGGTGGTGTTGTACTACCTCAAAGAGGTGGCCGTCTTACTGTCAGTTTTTAATATGATTCTGGATCCTCTTATTTATATTTTTCTTTGTAAGGAGTTCAGGGCTCAGCTTAACTTGAAACGAATATTCTGCATGAAAGGCAACAGAAACACCTCCAGTTCGGAGGCAGGAGACAGTGAGAGTCAGATGAACACCATCAGTACCAGTGTAGCGCCCCGGGCTCAGTGAGGACCAAACGGGAATCATCGGTTCAGGTTGTTTCTGATGAAACATTTCCTAACTTTTATTAAAACAGTTCATACAATATTAGTATGGTACTCAAAATAGATTCAGAGAGGCTGGGAGTGTCAGAGGATCACATGAAGGAAGACGTGCTTGGTTCACGTTCCACATTGATTACTGCTTCATTGTGAGCAATAGCCTGAAAAAATGGATGATGATTAGCACTAAACTCCAGGTGCATCAGAGAGAAGTGTTACATCAGGCCATTTGAATCAGTTTACACCAGCGTGGTCTGTTACGACCTGCTACAGTGAATGGAATAACATCCTTAACCCAGTCACTGTAACTCTGCACAAACAGCAGGTCTATTTCATTCTGAGGGATGCTAATGGCTTGAAGGCATACCACGCCTCAGCAGACAATAAGTTTACTTGTCGACAGCAAGAGATGTCATTGCCAAGCTGTAATTGATGGCTAAGTTCACATGAAACAGTACTGAGACATTTTTTGTTGTGGTATACCAACTTCTGTTGTTGGTATTTGCAATTAATAGTTTTGCAAAGGTGATTTCTTCATTTCTGCAATGAAGAAATCACCTTTGCATACTTTGACTTAAGCGCCTACTTTCACATTATATTATTGTTTTTACATTTTCCACAAATTTCACCCAAAGGCCAAATATCCCTAACTTTCTATGAGTAAGTCTAGTAGCTTCTGTTCAAATTTGTCATATTAAGCTTAAGTGGATGTAACTCCTGCTGCTCTATGGTGGCAAAGAGTCTCTAATAAGATATTTATTATGCATGGAAAATGGAGCAGTGGGATCAACGGCCATGCAAGATCGGAAACAGTTTGAAGTGATATTGCAACAATGGTCCACAGGGGGGCGCATTTTACTTCTAAAATAAGCTAATCATTTATTATAATCCGAGTTGCTAATTTTAATAACTATTAAGTGTTTTTTCCTATGATGTAAATTTGCAATTCCTGTAAAGTTTATTTTTATTTTCAAGATTTTACATTATTACTTTTGTTGAAACTGAATGCTCCTACTTAACTTTAATCAAATAGTTGTACAATAAAGTTATATTTTATTTTATTCCTTCTGTTTGTGTTTGGTTCATGGGACTTGTGAGAGAATATGGTGAGGAAATCTGTGACAATATAAAAGTTTATTTTAATTAATCAGGCACCATAATAAATAAAATCCTAATGCAGGTCTGAGGGATTTTTACTTCTAATAGCTGAGCAGACAATTAACAGGAATGTTTCCTGCATCAGTGTTGTTGCATCAAAGAACTAAAGTAATGAAAAAAGGTTGTACTTTCTTTAGGCATGACCTATTTTTGCAGTAATTATAATGAGAAATAAGAAAGTCTTCTCAAGTGTTCAGAGTTTATGTTTCAAGACAAAAGATGTTACGATATAATTCATTGCAGATACTGAGAAGGACAAATTAAACCACGAGTGGGCGCATCGCTGCCGAGCGGTGGAGTGAAACAAACAGACTTTATAACGTCAAAAACTGTATAAATCATATTATGTGGTTTGTTTGACCACTAACCTGATTTGATAACCAAGGGGGAGGAGGAGGCAGATTATAGCGGTTGTAGCATTTCTCTTTGGCTAAAGACCACGTACCATTTTTCCTACTACTGCTAGGCTGACGTGTTTGCTTTGGTTGTGTTTACCCACAATGCCCTGCGGTGTATTCCGTTTCCTGCTTTTAGAGCAGTTTCCAGTTCACGTCAACCGAACCCAGGCAAAACGTTTTTAGACGGACTAGAGTTCACTGTTTTGGTACATTTACCCAATCACACTTCTCCAAACAAACTGGACTTTTCAGGCAGACGGACAGAAGTTGAATTAAAGTGGAGTGAACAAGACCGGTGTGAATCCTTAAATCTGGGGTATGTGGATTTTTTTTTTTTTTTTTTTTTTAACATGTTTTTACACATTTAAAACTGACCAAGATGTGAAAATTGAGCTCCTGTAGAGATACACTGATCAGCCAATAAGAGCCATGAAGAGAGTCTTATCGCTGTCAATCACCGTGTGTACATGCTGCTAGCATTAGTTAGCATGATCACCGATGTCGGTGGACAGACAGTCTTCCTGGAACAATAGGTTGTTTCTCCTCTGTTAGCACATTTTGCTAATGGCGGAGCAGAAGAAAATGGGTTTACTGACAACACCAAGACACTCCTCTGATTGGCTGTTTTTGGTTAGGAGTGGAGCATTTCTTCAAACAGCAATAACAGCTCAGGGGAGAGGTGGAGGATATTGATCTTTTCAGATTATCTTCATATTAAATTGTCACGACATGGCGACAGTTTTAACTCATAAAAACATTTATTTTTGTAAAAGTTACTGCAGCTTTAAAATCAGTTGATGATTGGTTGTTTCAGTTATCATCTCTGGACATAAACGCTGTAGGATATTCTATCTTCAAGCCCCTGAAAGTGGGAGTCTGGGCTTCATTTATCCTTTTAACTTCATATTTCCAAGAAGCTCAGAAGAGATTGGCCTCAACAAACCACTCTGTTCCTGGAACCAGACTAAACATCCCTTCTAAGGTTGTTTAGAAGAGCTAATGCTCCTCTGTGCAGCGATGGATGGAGAGGTGGAGGCAGGCGGATCAGGTGGAGTTTGTCAGACCGACAGTAAATGTGGAAGCTTGTTGTGGATACTCGGTTGAGTGGAGGCGCTTCAGGTTTAACGGCTGCTAACTTCCTCAAAGCAGATTCCTCAGATGACACTGGGTAAAATCTGTACTTAGACTATCTCTGCTCTTCAAAAGGTTTTTCCTCTCTCACACCAGAACTTGGTATCTTTATGGCATAACCTATTGCATGTTGGTGCTCAGGCATCTTCACAGTAGCCAATGTTTGAATTCATAGGATATCCATCTCCATACCCAAGGAAACCCTATAAAATAATCTTATTAAAATATTAGAGGACTTACAAAGTCCTAATGTCTTCAGGTCAGATCATGTAACTTCTGTTCTGATGAGTAAAACATCAGAACCTGGTCCAAGACTGTGACCTTTACTAGTTCAACAATCATCCATTTATTATAAAATAGTCAGAAGCTCATGTGAGTTGAGTCAAACTGTGAAAAAGCTGCCGTCTCTTAGAGGAAATGGTCTCTGTTGGTGTCAGGTGGTTTTTAAAGATGAAGTGGTTTGTATGGTCAATTCATCCCAGAGGAAACCAACAATGGTTTCTAATTTATTCATTTACTTAAAAACCCCCACAGAGACTGGAGAACTTCAACTTTTCTATAACATACAAAGTCATTTTGACTAATTGCACTAAAAAGTTCCTTTTTTCTGCTTCACACTAGTCTGTTTTGCAGAAGAGTCTGGTTGGGTAAAAAACATGTTTACAAAGCACAGATATTGTAAAAGAAATAACTTTGCAAACTGTGGTATTTGAGAGTGACGTGCAAACCTGTCGCTGCTCATCTAATGGTGTGAGATGCCCTGCCACAAAGCAAACAGGAAGCACAAGTGAGAAGTTTCTGTTACAAGCCAAGAACCCAACAGGACTGCAGGGTAAAGGCTAGCAGCCGCTAACTTATCTCAACCAATCAGAACACAGCAGGTGTTTGCTGAGGCACTTCAACAGGATCTGAACCTTAGAGAATCAGAGTAACGGCTTCTCCGGGTAGATTTTCGGTTTTCTGAGCAGAAGCCATGCAGATGCTGAGTAGATATCAGACGGGTTGTTTCTAAAACCCAGAGGAAGGACCCGGTTCTGAAGCGGGGAACAGGAAGAACAAACGGACCTGTAAGTACCTGAAACCATAAAGACCAGCTATAGGATTCAGTCTTTATGTCTCATCTGCCTTTCAGTTGGACTTTGATTATTTCTTTCTGCTAGTTTGGAACCCAGGTTGGTTTCTGGGTTTAAACAAACAGTTCTTCATTAAAAAAATATATAAAGGCGAAGTTAATTTTTAAGATACATATCAGTCCAGTTGAATTTTGATTTTATTTTTTTTCACTTTTTTGTGCTTAATTTTTTTAAACAGATTTTTACAATAAGTGATGAAGACATTAAGATGAATCTTCCCATCTCATTATTCTAACTCATAACTGGCTTCTCTTTTTGCAGCTTTTAAACCACAAATAAAAGCTGTGGTTTATTTTTAGTCTTATTTCACAGTAACCTTTGGGTGGTTAATGATGTGTGGCATATTGTGACTCGCTGTGGCTTCATGTTACGTCTGACATGAAGCAAGAGCTTCAGTATTTTGTGTTTTCCAGCCACAATCAAGTAGTTAGGGTTAGGTTAAAATATTCTGCGTATCAGACATGACTTACAAGAATTTTCAGTTTGCAACTTGAAGCCTTGAAGGTGGGCCTGTGTCTCTTTAAGACACAGGCCACTCTTCCCAACAAGCTGCTTTCATCACATTAACATCGCTCTATTAAGTGTCCACAAGCATTCGGAGAGCTGGACTGATTAGTAGTTTGTATAAGATCAAGAGATGCACATTTCCACCAGGTGTTTGCTAATTGCTGCTGCTGCTAGTTTGAAGGAGCTGCATGTGGAAAGCGGCACTTGGTTCCCCCAGCGTTTTACAAACATATCCAGGAAATTCTCAAACATCCATGAAAGAATCCAAGCAGGTGTTGAGAAGATCCTGGCAGATGATGGTGGAATATGTCGTTCGGTGACGGTTTCTGTTGCAGACAGATGGTTCCTGAACAAGGTTAGAGAGTTCAGGGTTTTCCCCAGAAAACTAGCTAAGCCCGGTGGCAGGGCGCTACAGCATTCCACCAGTAGGACAAGGTAATTATGTGTTATTGAAAGACATTATTGACAATACTTAAACACCAACTATAGAGTCTGAAAAAGGCTAAAGAAATTTAAAAAAATTGAAATTCTGATCATTTTTTTGCACTTCAGTTAAAACCGAATGAAGTAATCAGCCAGTAGCTCTTAAAACAATCCTGGCAAGTTTATGATACACTGGGGAAAACCCTGGAGTTGGAGAGTGGGCAAGTAAACAACGGAGCTGCAACTGAAGACCACCGTAGAGGAGGAAGGAGATCTGATATGAAGAGAGGCTTTTGTATACCTACAGGAAAAAGGTTTTGTCAGCTCTTGTCGCCTTTACTTGACAGTAGTCAAACAGAAAAGCGGGTTGTGAGAGAGGGAGAAGACGTGGCAAAGTCATTGAGCCAAGATTCAAACTCACGAATCTTGGTTTGGTAGAAAGATCCAGAGTTGGTGTGGAAACCAATAAAGTGATTTAAAACTGGGAGGCTTCAGGAAGCACAGAGTCTGAACTGGAGCAAATTGAAAAGAATAGCTCTTTAAAAAAAAAGGTAAAAGGGCTTGAAGCAAAACGACACCTGGGTTTGACTCTACTAGAGAGACTGATCAGACAAAAGGACAAGTCGTCTCAAAGCTCCTGAAATCCTCAGCAGACCATGAGATAATTGTAGGCAGGTGTGGAGTCTGAAATCCTTCAGCAAAATCTCTGGCCAAGGAAAGATCCACACACTAGGATGTATATCTGTTTGCACGTTTTGTATAGCATAATTAGAAATATCAATGGGGGAGCTGTAGAGGGTTTGGCTGTGCTTCTTTACATGAACAAAAACATTTACTTTCTTGTCAACTTGCTGAGGTTAAGAAAACATCTTCCTTACAGAATCATGTCTGCACCAGGGTCTGTGACCACAGCAGTCAGTAACACCTCAGTTCCCAACCAGAGCGTGACCAATCCAGTCTGCTGTGACCATGGTGACAGATCAACCCATTTCATCTTCATCCTAGTCTACAGTGTGCTCTTTCTGGTGAGCGCATCGTCTCCTCACTGTCTTCAAAAATATGGTCCAGTCCAAACCAGAGTTTCTAACGTTTCTCTCTCCAGGTGGGCTTGGTACTCAACAGCTTCACCTTGTGGTTTCACTGCCGCCAACCTCAAAGAAACGCCTCTAAAAGCTTGATGATCTACCTGAAGAACTTGACAGCAGCCGACTTCCTTCTCTGCCTCAGCCTGCCGCTTCGCATCATCCACTACGCAACCAGATCTGTTCCCGTCCACCTGCTCTACTGCAGCTTTGGAGCCTCCATACTGTTCCTCAACATGTATGCCAGCATCCTGTTCATGGGCTACATCGCTTTGAACAGGTACTAGAGTTTCTACAGCTGACTAGATGACCGCTGCACCTCTGTGTTCTTGCTTAAGTACTTAGGTATTTGTGCTGTTTAGAGTAGCTTTAGTTCTTTGTGAAACTGGCGATTTATTTTAGAAAGGAACCTCTTTAGCGACTTCTCTGTCTCTTTAGGTATTTTAAGGTGGTTCGTCCTTTTGGAGCCTTCTTCCTGCTGACTAAACGAGCTGCATGCATCACCTCCTTGACCACATGGGTCTTTCTTCTGACTCCAATGACGGCATACTCCACCATGCTGCTAAAAACCCTGAAACCTGACTGGTCTTGTAAAGACAGCTGTGAGGACCTGCACAGTGATTCCGTCAAACTGATCTATAGAATTTTTCACATCGGTGCTTCCGCCATCTTTCTGTTGGTGTCCTTCTCAATGGTTTTCAGTTACTACAGTGCCTCCCGCAGTGTGCTGCAGGCTCAGCAGAGACAGACCGCCTCCTTCAGCTCCAGGAAGCTTCAGAGATCTAGGAGGAAAATGTTGGTTCTCATCTGCATCTTCTGCATTTGCTTCATTCCTTACCACCTGATCCGACTCCTGTATACGTTTCTGCAGCAGCTGTACTCCTGTACTCGGGTGTTTTACTACCTCATGGAGTTCACCACCATTGTTTCAGTTCTTAATGTCTGCCTAGATCCGCTTGTTTACTTTGTCTTCTGCAAGGAGTTTCGGGTTCATCTGAGGCTCAGGCTCAGAGTCGCCTCTCAGAAAGAGAATGAGGCCAGGAGGAGCAACAAGGAGCAGCTTGTTAACCTCAACAAGGACGGGACGCTCAGCACCACATCACGGTCAACTGGTGAGGTTTTAGAGTGTAGAGACCAGAGGGACCAGACTCAGAAAACTGATGGAAAACTCATTAAAATGTGTAATTTTTAGCCTTAAAAACGACCAAAGCTGAAGCTTATTATGTTTTTGTATATATGTAACATTGTTTTTCTTAGTTTGTTTTCATCAACCTTGTAATTAAAGGAACTGCAATCTTCCTGTTCACTTGCCAGTTTTTCTTTTCTTCCTCCACTTCCTTGGAGTTTTCCTCCTCTGAGATCAAACCTACAGCTTTCAGTAGCTTGAGGATGCAATCAGACAGGAATGCATTTACATGCAGCGGGGTGACTGACTTTAAGGAGGATTCTCAGACCCACTTGTTAAAAAAACTATTTCAGGTTGATGAAAACTGCAAAGCAGACCACACCAAGATTTATATTTTTCCTATTATGGAGGCAATTCTTGAGAAGTTGTTAAGAAATCCATCCATCCATCCTCACTGATCCAGACTACGATAGCAATAGGTCCAGGAGGGAACTCCGGACATCCCTCTCCCCAGTGACATCCTCCAGCTGGGGGATTCCAAGGCCAACAGGATATATAATCCCTGCAAGAAGTTTTTTTTCCCCTGGGGCTTACCTAGGCAACTTCCAAAGGGAGACACCAAGGAGCCATCTTCAACTGACTCAATGTGTGGTCCAGTCAATGTGGACCATTGAGTGGATCACATTGAGTGGACTCAATGGTCATCTACTCAGTGAGGAGCAGATGACAGAGATCCTCACTTTATCTCTAATGCCTACTTCACACGGCAAGATTTTTATACCAATGTCTGTCCTGAACACAGCATTATTCTCATCCAGTTAATGCAAATAAAATATACATTTATGGTAAGAAAACACAATACATACCTTAAAAATTATATGTATTTTAAGGTAACAAAGAGCAGTGCAAAAGTAGTTTGTTAGCCATGTGTAGCTAAACATGTCACATTTCTGAAAATACACATTTTACCTGTTTTATTTTGGTTCTGAGACTTGTGGAAGCAGCATGCTAGCAATGACGTTTACAATAGTAAAGCTAGCATAGGGGCTAACAGACCCGCGAGGTCGATGTGAACTCACCATAAAACACAGAGGAAGGTCGAGAAACTGTCGTCAGTCCTCTGCTCTTCACACAACGTTTACCTCAAGCTAGTGACGTTACGAGATGTGTCGAGGCTTCGAGGCGTGTCGAGTAATGCAGGGGCCGTTTCCGTAAAGCGCGTATCGAAGCGTGCTTCATTTAGGGGAGGAGCCGAAAACGATGACGTCCGAAGCCTCGCTGTACCACGTGACTGCTTCGGGAAGTGGCTCAGATTTTGTAACAGGTTTATAAACCCCACAGGCTCCATTCAAAATGTGGGTTGTTGTAGGCGAGTTGCTGTCAGTTGAGAGAGTGGATGGATGGATGGATGGATGGATGGATGGATGGATGGATGGATGGATGGATGGATGGATGGATGGATGGATGGAT